>PVHY01001141.1:0-149345 GCA_004024945.1 Uropsilus gracilis
AGAGAGAGAGAGAGAGAGAGAGAGAGAGAGAGAGAGAGAGAGAGAGAGAGAGAGAGAGAGAGAGAGAGAGAGAGAGAGAGAGAGAGAGAGAGAGAGAGAAACTAGGAGAACTTTCAGGGAGAGGAGAGACGAGAATGGCAGGTAGAGTAGCCTGAGTGACCCAGCAGGGCACAAACCCCCTGGAAGAGTGAGCTGGTGGTGACAAGGAGCCATGGTGGTGGGCAGAAGAGTAACTAATGTAGAGAGTGGCAAAGTGGCATAGTTAGCTGATACCTGGAGATGGCCAGGCATTTTCAAAGCTGATTTGTGCATCAGCATTTGAAGAAATTTGAAGCACCTTGGAGAAGTGGGGCAGCTCGGAACACTGGAGAGGAAACAAACAGAAAATGTCTGAGAAGGACTGAATATTTGCAGAGTGTTTGCCTCAGGTTTGGAGGGGCAAAAGAGCACCACCATGGACTTGTGTCTTTGGGACCGAGAATGGTGACTGGGGTTAGGTGACTGGTCACTTGTGGTTTTAAGAACTTTTTGCTTTCCCTGTTAATATTTCCTGGTAAATAAAATCCCTTGTTAAACTGCATTTTTAACTGCATTTTTAACTGCTTGTGGGTGAATCAAACCTGTGACTTATTGGTTGGAAGTTTTTGTCCCTTTTTACCCTAATTCAAGAAGAGATATATTTTCTTTAATTTTGTATCATTCATTCATTCATTTGTAATTCAAATGCTCTGAGAAGTGATAAAAATTAAAACTAATAGTGAAAGGTATTTTAGTATTGTTTGGATTAGGAGAGTATCCTTCAAAATTTGGGTAAAACATGATAATCGTAGGATGAGAACAACCATGTATTAAGGTGAAAAACCATATATAGAAACTCTGTGTTTAAGGTCTATTGTCCTTAGAAGTAACTTCTGTTCTTTCTGAAATCTCTCACTAGTCCTGGTCCCAACTTTGTATGCCTATACAAGGCTTCGCCACTACAGATCTGCATGCTTTAAAATGTAGTATCTGAAGCACTGTAAAATTTGAAGTTTACTTATTAGATATTTTTTTCATAGACATCTATCTATATGCACATATTTACTAATGTATTTATAATATGCTGAAATATTTCATTTAAGGTAAACAGATAAAAGCAAATGTTGAATTAAACTTTGACTAGATTGATAGTCTATGTTCTTATGAAATGGAGTATTTAACACAGATTGTTCTATGAACTAAGCAATTAAAATTCAGCTACATTACTGAATTTATGAGCAATTTCCCTCTCAAATTTAATGTTATGGATATTCACTTGTCTATTGGAAAAAGTAGAACATTCTAAGGCTTTTCCGTAACAATTAACATTTTTATCTTTATGATTTATGAAAGATTGGACTATGCTTATCAAACATATTACTATCACTAAAATGCTAAATATTTTGGGGAAATTTTCAATTGCTATGTTTAAAGTATTTTATTATTATAAGTTAATAAACAATGTCTTCTGAGTCCATAGTTAGATACAATATACAAGGTTTCTCTTTTGTAATGCTATCAAGAAAAAGAAAATTGGAGTGGTGTGTATTAGGAGATAAAACAGTTTACTCTAGGTTTCTAGCTATTTATGTGGATGTGACCTATATTATCTTTGTTATTGTACCTGAAAATAATGTGTATCTCCATAGTTTTTAAAAAGCTTTTGCACCAAACATTTGTGTTTCTTGTATAACTTGAGAGTGTATATTTTAGTCATCACACTGTTGGGAAATCGTTGATGGTAACTGTGAAAGTTACAGTTTAATATAAATATAAGCCATTATAAAAAATAAAGGCATTTTGCATTCTTTTTTATTTCATGTCCCTGGAGAGGTGAGCTCACATTAATTCTCATATTTATCTCTATAAAATAGAAATAATCTGGACACGCTATACCCCCAAGTGTTTCTTCTGATAAGTGATGTTAACTTTTAATTATCTCTAGTATCATTCTGATAAGTACCTGTCACATAACTTGGTAAAAATAATGAGATCTAATGACTTGACAACTCATCCTAACTATGTGTAAACAAAATCTTTCCTGCCTGAGATATGGCAGAAAATATGTTTATTTTAAGTATCATATTTGTAAATTTATTGATGCAAAATCCAGTCAAACATAATTTTTAAATTGTTTTTGTTCACAATTTGACACATATCAAATACTATAAAGACAAATGTCATGCTAGTTTGGGATTCTATTCTCATGATGCAGAGAATAAGTTCTTTGTAATATTTATATTTCACAAGATCATCACCACTTACTTAGGTTGTGTCTATATGACAGTAGACATGCACAATTAAAATAAATACACATATATATATGCAAATTTAAAAATTTAAATTAAATTAAAAAAAAAAAGAACAACCATCACGGAGATAGTTGACATTCTATATGGATATCTCTTCTATCCTATTCCCCATTATACATTCCTAGACATAATAATTAGTACACTGGATTTGATGTTTACCATTCCAGTGACATTTGAAACTTTTAAATCACACATCACTAAATAATATATCATTTTGCATGATTAAAAAAAATCTGACTTTCATTCAATTCTCAAGATTCCTTGCTTCTAGAATGTTTTGGAAACACTCAAAGTGTATATCATGATTCTTCTTTTTTCTAGAACACTTACATTATGATTTTCTAAAAGTTTCCAGTAATCATCAAAACACTTGATAAAGGATACTTAATATAAAATCCAGGATAATAGCAGGTTGAAATGGAACAAAAAAAGGTTATAAGAATCTGTGGTTTTTCCAAACTCTTAAAACACACAGGTGACTATATGTGACATCTTTAATCAAAAGTAACCATTTTATGCAAGAATAATTTATATTCTGAGATAGGATAAAATTGCACAGGTTTGTTTTCACAGCAGAACTTTATCTTTTCCATTAAGTACACAATCCCATGAACTTAGAGACCAAAGATGTTGTGTCAAGTAGTGGTTTTCAGAAATTTGGATCACTTAGACCACTGAAATTTTAAAAAGTATTAACAACAATTGAAGATAAAGGAAACAAAAAACATTACTATTTCATGGAAATAATCAAAGACATTTGAAAAAGAAGAATGTATAAAGAAAATGTAGTATATACCATAGAAAGGAATTCCATTCAGCCTTTAAAAAGACAAATTTATAGAATGAAAGAGAATGATGGTGACCTAGGACTGGAAGCTGAGGGAAATGATGAGTTTATAATTGATGAGTACAGTTTAATTCAGCAACATAAGTAAGGATTAAGATCTGGTGTCCAGTGCTATACTAACTGTTACTCAACAGTGATGTGATAGCACTTAAAATTTTGTTAATATGGAATGTGGTAATATTATACCACATTATGATTAAATTATAATTTATATGAGAATTTTAATATGAAATATTAATGTGACAAAATAAAAGACCATCTAAGAGTTAAAATTTTTAAATTTATATATTTTGAAATAATTTTTAAAAACATTTTTCTTACTTCTTAGACCTGTGGAGTCATTCACAGCTGAATAATAGAAGAAACATAAAATCTCAGCAAACCAATTGCAAGGTGTGAAACTAAACCTATGGCAATAATATTATAACTGGCTAAAAGGTACAGTATGTAGTTAATTAAACTCCCATTCATGAAGTTATCAGTAAATACCTTATAAGACCCTGTTCCATCTAATTCCTGCTTTCTTATCCAGTGACAACTCTCACTGCCCTTCCGGCCCTCCATTCTCTGACTTTTGGTTCCTTCTGAAACATCAATACAAAAAGAGGTAAAGGGACACAACCTAGAATCCAAAGATCATTGTGAGTGGTGAGACCCAAGTTTCAATCAGCCAGGAAAGGGGAATCACACAGGAGAAGTACATGGTGGTTTTATAGTTGTTTTTTTTTTTTTTATTTTTTGTTTTTTCCTTTGGTCAGGTGGAGTCAGGGGAGGTGTGACTGGTGTGGATTTTCTGATAAAGTCTGGGTCCTCAGTCAATGATCCTAACATGGAGTATTGCTGGACATGAGTTGGTTTGTTGAAGGAAGGTGTTTAAGGAAGGTAATGAGTTTAAGAGCAATTTGGGTTTGTTTGGGGAAGGATATTATCATTTTATAAGGTACTTTGGAAATAAAATGGACAACCAAAATCTTTGAATGTGTACAAAGTTTTACTTCTTAATGAAAGGCAAAATTCTGTGAATAATTGTATGCAATTGTGCTTTCCTGTCCAAAAAATATAGCCATATTTTCTTGCCAACTGGCTTTTTTTTAATTTCAAAATTACCAGTTATTTTTTAAGCTATAGATGATTAATCTAGTTGAGATAACTGATATTTTAATATGTAAAGCAGCTCATGTCATTTTCTTTTAAAGAAACGCTTGTTATGGATAATGGTTTTTTGAAGATGGATATATTTGTGTATCCATAATTGTAATACAGGTGCTGAAATTCATGTGATTGAATCACTTACAACTATTCACATTTCTGTGTATGTACACAGCAACAAAATTTTCAAAACTTTTGTTTTTTTAAAGATTTTCTGTGAATTTTTTGATTCATTTGTTAAAAATGTAAAGGCAACACATTTTGGTTAACTTGCTACATGAATGATGCCAGGAAATTGTAATATACCAAGAAATTTTTAATTAAAAGCTTTGGCTGACTGGGTAAATGAATGAAAATCCAAAATCCTAATTTGATAGATTTGGTTAATTATGCAATGTTCCAATTTAGATTTGCTTCTTTTGTGTACTGTTAACATTTTAAACTTATAATAGCTATTAAAATTAATTGTTTCACCCTCTTCCATACTACCCATGTTAATACTTTTGTATACATGTTTGTGGCTTTGTTTTAACATCTTCAACCCTCCCCTCACCAAACAAATAAATAAATAAACGGGGTTCTCAGCTGCAGGATGGCAGATCCAGTCCTCCTGTTACCCAGTGGGATCTGAGGTTTAGTAGATGTTCATTGAGCTGTTTCATCTTATGCAAATTAATAAATTGTCCTTTAAATTTAAAGACTAATATTTAAGCATCATAAAGTGTATTAACCTTTTCATTTTTACATATAACAACCTCCAATGATGAAAGCATTATGTCTAGATTCATGAAATTCTGGTACAAGAAATGAAGGTTCTTTATTCTCAGCTAGGAGTATTAATATTCTCATATTGTATCAATTTTTATATCAGTGATTTCTTGGGATCTGTTTCTTGCCTCCAAATCAGTTTGCTTCACCA
Source organism: Uropsilus gracilis (assembly GCA_004024945.1). Classification (NCBI taxonomy): domain Eukaryota; kingdom Metazoa; phylum Chordata; class Mammalia; order Eulipotyphla; family Talpidae; genus Uropsilus; species Uropsilus gracilis. Next base: position 5,246 of record PVHY01001141.1, read on the forward strand.
CTTCAGAAATTACATTTTTATATACAAATTCTTGTGGGTCATGAAGCTTACACAAATCTTGAACTCTTCTGTGAACAAAGATAAAATAAAATTATGAATACAAAACTGGATACATAACTAGGTTGGTAACTAATTCAAAGAAGTAACTCACGGATACTAAGTATCCTTTCAGAAAAAAAAAATAACAACTGTAGCTTAATCTTCCTCTAGTTGAAATAATGAATGGGGCTAATCCAGAGTTACCTGACATGAGAGGAAGGAGCCTGTGACATATCATAAACCAGAGGGCAATGAAATGGCCAGCTGCTTTGGCTAAAATGGCAGTTTTGCAAATTTTCAAGATAAATGAACATATGAACATACTGTTAGATCCCCTCACAGGATCCTGGAAGGAAAAAGTAGAAATAAAGAACCTTAAAAATTAAGCTCCATTCACTTTATCATAAACACTTCACTGCTTATATCTTTTGTATAATAGCTCTTGAAGTTTTTTCTCCTTGACCTGCTCCATTTATTCCTACTCAGTACTGTGTATGCTCAGTAAATTGAATTTTTCAAACTGCCAAGTTCCTAATACTATCGGGTAGCTGGTCCACTGTTTTTTCCCAACCTCCTATTGATTTATTTATTTTGGTTTCCCTCCTTTGGGATTTTGTTCACTTTTAGAGACTTAAAAAATATGTGTCCTGAACTTTGAACATTTAAAAGCTTCTCTGGGGAACCTCTTCACCTCTGAGTCAAGGTCAAAATACTTATTGTTCTTACAGCATAAAATTGCACACTAGGGTATTATTCCTAGTGCTGAAATGCTACGTATATGTATACTCAAGGTGTAACATTTAATCTTCTAAAGAGTATGGACTCCCTTTCATGGAGAAAGAAGTTAGCAGTTAGACTGATTGTCTGGAAGTCAGCAGGTGTTCCTCTCATTCTGTAATGATTTTCAGATTCCTGCCTCTGTGCCTTTCAGCCTATTTTTCTGCCCACTTATGTGTCTTGCATTATGCATTTGGACCATTTTCTGTGAACCTTTGACTCATTTCTTCCCCTATATTTACCTCAAAAAATAGAACAAAATAGAGGCCTTTAGGAAGAAGTGTATTCTTCATATTTATTAATTCCTCATTAAAAAAAGTATTTAAAAAAGTATCTAAAAGTATTCTCTGACTTAGTGAACTCTATATACACAAGCTTCATTCTTTCCTCTTTATATTATTAATATTGGCTCGCACAATGGCTTAGACATGTGAGGTAGTATATAAACTTGAATTAAGTTGGATGATCATTATGTTGATCAAAATCTGTACAACTTGGCATTATAATATTATAAGTAGGAATATGTTAAAAGTAGGAACAATTAAGTCTACTGATTGATGATGATTATGACAATGATTAAAGACTTTATGCCAAAGAAATCCTTTCTTGGAGTGCATTTTCATCTTTCAGCTCTTAATGATCAAATATTCATATTTTATCCTTCAGATACTGCTAAAATATATCCTTAGAAATATATACATGTCGTTTAAAAAAAAGTTGCCAGAATTTATTACTTCAAGATGTATAACATTCATAAAATTTAGGAGTTTGTCACAAAGAGTCTTGTCTGTCAAGTTTAGTCTTGTTTGCCAAACTCTAGGAATTTTTCAAAGGCAAGAGTCAATTGAAATGATAAGTACAGTAAAAAACTGTATGAAAATGAGTATGTCTACATAAGAAAGTAAATTGATACATAACAGAGTACTATCTCTCAATTGTCTAAATCAAATTTCCAAATTCATGCAAGTTCCCATATTTATACAAATTCCAAAAAATATGAGGAAAATAAAAGCAAAAAGGAATAATCTGTAAAAGTGCTGTACATTAGCAGAGTCAGGAGTCGACTTGAAATTCTTAGGAAATTACTTAAGACAATGAAAGAGAAGGTGATTAGTGCAGAAAAGTAAGTTAAAGAACTAGGTAATGCAAACATTTAAAAAATCAAGAACTAGGTAATGTAAACATTTAAAAAGCCAAGTTTGGACACTAACTTGTTTTCTTTCATAGTGCATTTACTATTTATATTCTCTTAAGCTAAGAGTTGTTGGAAATAACAGCAATTGACTTTTCAAATAATATCAGATAATTCTTAATTAAAACTTAGTTTATCTTTTTAAGATTCTTGTGAGGTTGATATTTCTACTTTAGAATAAAAGAGAGCAAAGTTTAGAGTTTACCCAATATTATAACTGAAGTCAGTGGTGAAGATTGCATAGTACTTGACTCCATTGTGCATAACCAGTAGAACTGAATCTTGAGTGAACATATACACTAGAATGAATCCAGTCCTCATTAATAATAGACTCATATGCATTATGCATTAATGTTAAGAGTTCTTAAAATTTTAATAAAAGATTTAAAGTCAAAAGCTAAAAAGTGAAGACATTTTGGGGTAACTCAAGAATGATGCCAATTAACCTTAACAGTGAAAGCTGATCACTGAAAAAGTCCAACAGTATATAACTTTGAGTAAGTTTTTTCCCCTTCTTTGAAAATAAATTATCACATGTGAAATAATAAGAACATTAATCCAACAGTTTCACAGAGAGCCAATGCACTAGTAATGGATGAAAAAAATAGTTTCAAAGGTAAAGAAGAAAATTATGGCATTTGATGTGTTATTTGGAGCTAGTCAAATGGAATTTTAAAGATTATGTTAAATTAGAAAATCAGAATATTATCTCAATATCTTAATTGCCAGATATTTTATCAGGTTTTGATTAAGATATTGTAGGATAACTTTCTTGAAGAACATGCATTATAACTTTCATTACATCCTTAAGGGTGAAAATAAAGGTTATCCATTTTCTCAAATCAGTGGATATGAAAAAGAATGTGTAGTTTGAGAATAATTTATGTGAAATGAATTAATGACATTTTACCCTTCTTTACACGCATACACACACACACACAATTGATCTTAAGAGTTCCGCAAGAGAACTAACTTAAACTGCACTTGTAGGAACAGAAAGAGACAAAGCAGTGTTTACAGTTTCAGTCACAAATAATTTTTTAATATGAGTTCTTATATCTGTCACATAAATTCAAGAAAAATGTGTCATTCTATTTTGCTATGCAGCATTCATTCTCTGTTCAATATTTCAGCTTCAAAATGCATGATGAAGTGCAAAATTAGTCTGGTGTGAATTGGAAATGTGGAGATATATAGAACCTATGCTATTTCTTATCCCAAATCTTCCCTAATGGGTATTCATCATTATTTACATTCACCATTGTTGAGGTTGACCCCCAAATCACCCTCTTCCCACTCACTTCTTTCCATGCTGCCTTAGGCATCTACATCTGGAATCTGCTGCCTTACCCTACAGGCTTTAAGACTGTCAGTTATTTTATTCCAATAGGTGTCTATTTTATTTGTTATTTCTTGACTTTTCTTAGGATTTAAATCCCTGTGAACTGAGGATAGAAAAGTTCAGTTGAGCTTTAGGGTCAAATATACCCCAAACATTGATGTTTTCATAACCTGATGCCATGAATTAGCAATTGCTTTTGGTCTTATGTTAGCAGATCACTGATTCTGAGTTAGTATAAAATTTCTTATTTGCTTTTCTAGCATTGAATATCTATGACCTTCTTTTTTTCAGACTATCAGATACCTTGTGTTCCCATTCACAGCTTCTGGAAATGCAAAAAAGAGATAAAAACAATCAAGTCTTTTTCTTCTACACATCTGACCATAGCTTTATTGGCTTTCTTATGAAGTCACCTTCAGGAATAGTTACTGCTCTAAAATTGCTTTAAGATTGGCTACATTGGTCTGAGGGCTCATTTTGTTATCTGTGAAAGGTTGCTTCATTATTTAACAGCAATCAAGAATGACACATTTTCTTCTTATTTCACGAATTATTATTACTATTACTTCAAAATTTGTATAGAATTTTGTGCTAACAAGTCTCATTGTAGATGAATCCCTTATTATATAATTGAGTGTAATTCCAACTCTAACATAATGATTTCTTTTTGCAAGCTCAATTTTCTAGTTATTATTGATTGCCCACATTTTGTATGTATTGCTCATAACAAAGAATGCTTGGTCAGATAATTATTGTGCTAGATGCTGGTAAATGTGACAACACAATTAAGCTTCAAAAAAAGTTAGTGTAATACCTCACTTCAATTCATCACCAACCTTATTGAATTCCTTATAGAAACACAAAGGGTCAGATTCAGCAGATAAAAGAATAGTTCTAACACTGTAATTGCTTTTCTATTAGTTGTCATCACTATAGAAAGGTGGTTAAGAATTAAGTGTGTTCTTTATCAAAATGATTAGGCTATTAAATGTACAATCTCATTTTGGAGCTTGCTTTTATGATTACCTGAATATTCAACTCTTTGTTTCTGAGGACAATTTGATTTAAGAACTTGCCCCACCTCTACACACTGAGCAAAGTCATTCCAATTAAATTCATTAAAAAATAGAAAACTTTGATGATTATTTTGCACTTCAGATGCATTAGAAAGTAATGCATATCCTCATAAAAACAAAGCATGTTTTCTAGCAATTACTATGTTTTAATTTTAATAAATACTGGACAAAATCAAATTGTTTCTATTATAATAGTAGATGATCTAAACAATAATTGAATGCTAAAGATTAATGAATGCAGTATTGCACATTTGTTTTAGGGATACAGGGTCAGATCTCTTCAAATATATGTCACTACATCATGCCCACCCCAAAGTATCTATCTATGCATCTCTATCATAGTTCATTGGATCTTCTCCACATTTTGCTTCTACCGTTCCCCTTCCCATTGTAACCCCATTTCTTCAGTAAGAATTCAAGGGCTTGGCTTGCTTTGGTTTTGTCCTTTTTTAAAAAAAAATTTTCCACGTATGAGTGAAATCAGCCAGTGTTTGTCTTTCTCTTTTTGATTTACTTACTATTATATTCTCGAGTTCCATTCATGCTGTCACACATATAATTCTTTTTCTTTTTTTTTTTAAATAGCACATTTGTAAAGACTTGGCTACATATAACATCTTTTTTTATTCAATTGTAAGTCCATACACAGTTTGGTGGTATTCATAGTTTCACTGATGTAAAGAGAGTTGCAATGAACATCATGGCACATAATGTCTTTTCAAATGGGTGTGTTTTAGCTTTCTTTATATAGATACCTAAATATGATGTAAATGCTGATTCATGTGGTAGATCTATTTTTAATATTTTGTGAATCCTTCTTACTGTTTTGCTTGGAGGCTGCAACAATTTACAGATATATCAATGTACAATGTACAAAGTTTCCCTTTTCTCTACATCCTTACCAACACTTAATTGTTCTGGGTCTTTTTGATATAGATCATTCTCAAGGATATGAAATAATATCTCATTGTGGTTTATAAGCTTGTTTTTTGTTGTTTAACTTTGAGGTTTTTTAAATATATCTTGTATATTAACCATTGTCAGATTATCAGACAATAGTAATGGGTTCTTGAGTTCCTCACTCAAGAAGAAAATGAGGACTGTAACCATGGAAGTTGATTTTGAAGCTGAGATTTATTGAAGTGATAGAGCAAAGGAACACTCCAGGGGGACCTCAAGGGTGAGTGTCTCCTGGGAGGACAACAGCCTTTCTCTTTACAGATGGCCCAGAGCGTAGCATAAGGGATGATGATATTTTACATTTTGGTGGGGGTTGGGGGGTAAGGTTTTGTAATTGCCTGATGCAGACAGCCACAGCATAACACTCTTCTTCCTGCATCACTTGTTCAGAAAATGGAGGACAAATCCCTCCCAGAAGTGGAGCTCTTGCCATTACAATGAGGATAAGATCTGAGTAAGTCATGTGTGCTCTCTGGGTGCAACCAGTCTGTCCACAGTAGGTCAAAGGTTCTGCTTTGTAGTTGCTGAACTGCTGAGACAGCTGACTAAAACAAGGAAGTTATAAAGGATAGAGAGTAAGTAATGATTTTCTCTAATGCATTAAACAATGATTTATATGCACTTTTGTTAGAATTCTTGCTTCTAAGACTACATACAAAGGTAAGCACATCAAAGAGGCCTCCCATCTCAAGATGTATCCCTTGTATACTGTGCACATATTTTCTACTATTCAGAAGGGTGTCTTTTCTTCTAAATTATAAGTTTTTACTGTACAGAAGTTTTCTACTTTGATGTATATTCCATTGTTTATTTTTGTTTTTGCCTTGTTGTTGGCATATAGTCCCCAGAGCATCTCTAAGTTTAATGTCCTGGAATGTCTCACTTATGTATGTAATTTACGGTTTCTGATCTTATATTCAAATTGTCAATCATTTTGAGTTAATTTTTGTGTAAGGCATATGATAATGGTCTAGTTTCATTGCTCTGCATGTGACTGTCAAGCTTTCCTAACCCTATATATTGAAGAGACATTTCTTTCTCCATTATATGCTATGGATTCCTCTGTTATAAAGTAACTGCCCGTACTTTTGTATGCATGTTTATAGACTTTCAAAAGTATCCCATTGATTTGTAAGACACACACTGTTCTAAAAGCAAGAAATATTTAAAAAGCATATCTGTATTGAAGAATTTTAGATTATTAAAACTTTTAATCATTGACTTATTAATAAATAATTTGTTGCATTACATTTAGTTCTTGGTGAAAATATAATTTAAATCTTTCTTTGTCCTTTTTTTAAAAAAAAAACAATAGTCTGAAATTGGAATAACTTTTACCTAGAAGATAAATTGTCCATATAAATTGAAAATATTTTGCATTGCTTTTTTCTGTGAACATAATCAAAGTGGGATTATTTTCATGAGTGTCAGTGTTCTAGTGTAGAATGGATAAGCTCAAATTCAGTTGCTGTATTTGATAAGATTTCTTATTTGCTTTAGGTGTCTTTTATCTGATGTTAGCTTGAAACACAGCTTATTAAATCATGAGTCCAACCTCTTCAATGACTTTCATTGAAGATAAGCACTGTATGTGTCTACAGTAATATAAACTACATCTTTCAGAGTGCCTCTTCTCTCTGCCTCTCTCCTTTTTTTCTTGGTGTGTGGAGGATTATTTCTGCTTTGTGTGATATTAAATATAGGCCCTTGATTTATGTTTCCTTGATGAGTTTTCAGGATTTTACAATCTCACTGAATTCAGGCCTTAATAAGAAAATAATATGACAGTACTTCTATACTCTTTAGAAAACTCTATTTTTAGATAAAAAGGAGTCACATGTACCCTATGTGATAGTTCTGTTGCAAAATGAGTTTAACCTTTCATGAACTGAAAGTTTTAGATCTCAAGGGGTAAGATAATGGAAACAGTTGTATAGTTAGTATACTCCATTCTTTGTAGTCTTTTTTCCTTTCTGTCTACATGAAAAATGGGCATGGTAAAAAAAAGAATATTAAGTGATCTAGCATGACTGTTCTATCTGGGTAGCAGAATATTTGATATTTTTCATTTTCCCTAATTGTAATTTTTTCTTATTTCATTTCCTATTGTTTCAGAATTTAAATCAAAACTTTGAAACTACGAATGTTGTATGAACTTTCATATTCTAAAGGCTCAACAGTGGGTACAATCAGCAGTATTTATCTCCAAATGAGTAGAGTGGAGAGCCTCTGGGAAACCTTGTTTTGGAAGAAACTCATAAGTGCAAGAAATTCTGGAATTTTCCCCTTTCTTTTAGGTAGGGAAGAAGAGAGGCTCTTCTGCCTCCTCTCATCCCATTGCCAGTGGACTACAGCTAAATGAGAGAATCTCAAAAGAATCATTCTAAAAACTTGGACTGCTTTTAAGAAGGGCAGAGTATTATTTCTTGACTAGATTATTGTTGAGTTGCAACTTCCAGTCCTTTATATACTGCTACAGGAGATTGATGCAGGAGAGTTCTTTATCTCCAGCAATTTGAGTTTTAGATGACCAAGTAGCTGGTGGCTATTTCCTACCTGCATACTTTCAAAGGCAGAGATTGACTGGAGTTCATCTAATTTTAGCAAGATAAAGCATGTAAAGTTAATAATAAAAAAAAACCTTCATTTTCTCCATTTGCAAGAAAACGAAGTTAGAGTAACTGAGATTTAAGTATCCAGAGTCCCAGAAGTCTTACTAACAACTCACATAAGAGTGTTGAACAGTGAGGTGAGGTCTTAAGTGGAAAGATGCTAGGGGTTTTCTGTCAAAAATAGCAGTGTAACTGAAAGTGACTAGGCTGGAAATGTAACAAAAGTCAGGGGAGAGGAATTTTGAATATCTCTGCAAAGGGGTAGGGAAGAAAAACATTCCAAAGAACACACAGATAGATCTTGAAATAGAAAGTCACTCACTGGATAATGATGCCCAGGATAGAGAGCACCAAAGGACACATATAAAGCAGTAACACAGAACACTTCACCCTTCTTCCTACAATTCCTTCTTCCTGTTGACCTGTCAGGAGGATAAGAACAATGGGAGAAAGGTTAGAGATGTTGTTAAATGAACAAAAAATAAAATCAACTTTATGCCTCCCATCCCCACAAAGACATCTGCACACCATTCATTAGACTTTTGCAGAGCAAGCTCAAGAGTTCTGAGCTAGATGTTTAGTTGAATTTTTGTGTTAAGAATAAATTGAATGCTGTAACAGATAAGATCAAGCTGTTCTTCAGAGACAGGTGGTCACTACAGAATGTGTAGAGGTACTCATTGGACAAAAATAATGGAGGTTTATGGTTATTTCTCATTTGGTTCAGTCCACTCATAACCCACTTCCTCATTTCTGGCATAATTTTTTTACCCTTCACATTCATCCTCTTATTTTTAGTAAGAGTTGTGGTTTGCATATTGGGCTCCTTTACTAAGATTGCATGTTTCAGGAAAAGTAAACTCCTTCCCTGACTTATAAGCAAGGTTTATGACTCAAACCAGAAGCTTCATCATAAACCTTGCTCTTATATACACTAATAGCTCAGATCTGAGCAGTGACCAAGCTTCTATGATCTGGGTTCCTGGAAGATGTTCAGTGTTAGGTTGATGAGGCAATTGCAACAATCTCACAGGCCTGAACCAATGGTATATTTGAATCTCCCTGTCCCAGTAATGAGCTAGCAGTTAGGACACTTCCTTCTGATCTCCCAACCAATATAGTATTAGGTCCATTGAACATCTACACAAGCTTCTCACCCAATGTTCAAACTAGAAAAATGTGGAAATTTCATCCTCATTTCTGAGGCAATGATTTCCAGAGATATTTATGATTATAATTAAAGAAATGTTTTCTTCCAAATAATCTCAAAACACTATCAGTTCAGTTGTTACAGAGTAGGCATATTTGAGTCTTTAGGTCCTGCTAAATTTTTAAGAGTAAAATGCTGATGATGTTAGTTTTATTCTCTTTTAACAGTCGAGGGGATAAGGATCTAGAAAAGACACAAGGAATTTCCCATAGCTCAGAGTGTGATTAAACCCAAGGAAAGCTTTGGGAAGATCCCTATCATCAATCCAAATCTTCAGTACTTTCTGAATATTTCTATATAAGTTGCATTTCCTTTGAAATGCTAATTCACTACTTTTTTTTTTTTTTGGTATGGTGGCAAAACAAGATATTTTTATCTCCTTTAAATCACTTTGGAAGCTTTAATCCAAATTGCAAGGTAGATAAAATTATTAAAGATAGCTATGAAACTGCTGGATTCCGTGTGATTTGTATTATATTGCATTATATATACACAATATATTACATTATATTGTATTACCTTTCCTGAAATAGAACTTGAACCAAATATAAAATCACCAGAACAGCCAATAAAAGTGGTATCCAATAAAAGAGATGTCATGCATCTCGTTCTCATGAACTTTCTCATGAATTTTTCAAGAATGCAATGTAAGAAACCAAGAAATTCATAACTGACAAAGGTAGTTTACCCTTCTTTTCAAATTCATGTCACATTGAGTACTTAGAATTTGACATGTGTGAGTGATTGTAGAAATGGTGTTTCTCTGAGGAAAACAATAAAATCTTCAGTTACACATCTTTACGGCCCCCAACCTGATAAAAAGATATTAAGTTTATTCCCAGATATTTAACTTGTTTTGGATAGAAAAAGTGAATGGTTTTTTTTAACTTCATTTTCTTCAGGCTGATTGTTCACATATAGAAAGTTTACTGATTTCTGTGTATTGTCTTTGTAATCAACTAGTTTATTATTTTAATTAGTTTTTCCATGGACTTTTTTAGGGCTCTATATGTTATCATATAATCTGCTAATAATGATTAGCTGTACCTTTTCTATTCCCATATGCATTATTTTTATGTCTTTTTCTTGCCTAATTGTTTTATCAAGAACCTCCAGTATTATATTGAAGATCAGTGGTGTGAGTGGACATCCTTTTTTTGTTTCAGATCTTAGTAAAAAATTTTCAGTTTTTCACCATTGACAATGCTGTCAGTTGTGGGTATGTCATATAAGGTTTTTATTATGTTAAGGTATGTTACTTTTATTCCAAGATTTTCAAGGACCTTCATCAAAAAAATTGATGTTGCATTTTATCAAATGCTTTCCGAACATCTATTGATACAACCACATGTAATGGTAATACTAATCTCTAATTATTTCCTTGATAGTTAAAACAACATTGCATTGGAACAAAAACAGACACACAAACCAATAGAATATAATTGAAAGCCTGGAAATAAAACCACAAATGTGGTCAACAAATGTGGTCAACCAGTTTATGACAAAGGATCAAAGAATATGCACTGGAACAAGGAATGTTTATAATAAATCACTGCTAGGAAAACTAGATTAATACATGTGAAAGAATGAAACTAAGCTGCTATCTTACTCCAACTCAAAGTAACTCAAACTCAAAATCAACTCAAAATAAATAAAACACTTTCATGTAATACTGAAACAATAAATTACATAGAGAAAATGGGAGCAAAACATTCTATGGTATAAACTTCAGAAATATCTCTGAGGTCTGGTCTCCAAAGGCAAGGAAAGCAAAAACTACAAATAGCTAGGACTACATGAAACTTTTGTACATTCAAAAGGTTTTGTACATCCAAAGAGACAGTGACCAAAACAAAGAGATACTTAAATGAATAGGAAAATATATTTGCACACGATATATCTGATAAAGGACTGATATCAAAGATCTACAAGCAGCTCACAAAACTCAACAAGAACAACTCAATCAACAAAGTGCAGAATAGCTAATTAAACACTTTCCAAAGAAGAAGTGTAATGTCCAACAGGAATATGTGAAAATATTCACTATTACTTATTACCAAGGAAGCGTAAATGAAAGCCACAGTGATATACAACCTCAGACATGTGAGAATGGCCCATATTGAGAAAACCAGAAACAAATGCTGGTGAGGATGTAGTGAAAAAGTGTTCTTCCTACACTGTTTCTGAAAATGTAAACTGGTGCAGCCACTATAGAAGATTGTGTAGAAATGTTTTCAGAACATTAAAAATTCATTTACCAAATGAATCAACAATTCTACCCCTCTATTATACCCAAAGGACACCAAAATATTAATTCTAAAAGATGCCTATGATAATTCTAAATGCACACGTATGTTTATTGTGGCATTATTTGCTAAAGCTAAATTATGGAAACCACCTAAAGGTCTCAAAACAGATGAGTGGATCAAGAAGATGTAGTAAGTTTACACACTGGAGTATGACTCAATGATCAAAAAGGACAAAAATTCTTGCCATTTGAAGCACAGCATGGATGGACTGGAAAGGATTATGTTAAGTGTAATAAATCAGAAGGGAAAAGATAGATCTCAGATGATTTTATTTATGGGGGAATATAAAGAAACCAAATAAAGGGCCAGAAAAAAGACAAAACTTGCAAGCTGATGGTAGATCTGAGACATATAGCAGAGAAGGGTGAGGTGTAGGTTGAAAACAGGGGAGGAAAGAGCCCAAGAGACTTTGGTGATAGATCATGCATGCTGTGGTGGTGGGAGAACTTAGAGGACTACACCTGAGGGAGAAATCAAATATTAAAAAAAAAAAAAAGTAAGAAAATAAAATACTTAAAAAACCAAGTTGATAATTTTGCTTATAGACTATTACCCTGTATTTTTTTTCTTTTTTGAGCGCTAATAATATATTCAAAGTGGAAAGATAAGTAAAATATTTCCTTCAATCATATTTTTATAGTAGTAGAAAGAGATTAGATAAAACAGGATTTTGAGAAAACTTGCTCAGAAGTTATTTGATTTAATTTTTTTTTGTACTACCTGAGTGTTTATTTTTAAAATTCCCTATAAATTGTTATAATTATCAATAATTGATGAATGCATTGGGGACATAAAATGTATCAAAGGTTTATAAGTGGATGCCATATGCCTTTTATAATCTGGAAAGCCTTTGAATGGGCCATATTTTAATGGAGGGCATAGGAAGAGCTGGGCTCTAGAAGGTAAAGTAGAATATTCTAAAATCTTCTTCTGCTGACTCAACATACCTATGACTCAACATACCTAAAGGAGAAGATAACAAAAATGTCTTGTCCTATGATGAAAATTCTATCCTCATTTTTAAATGTTGTAATTTTCTAGTACTGGAAATTTAATTCACGAAGACAGTAAGATGGAAATACAATCGTTTATTAAAAATGTGCAGTGATAATCTAAAAAAGTGGAGAAAATTTGTTGTCCTTGTCTCAATTAAGTTCATTCCAAACTGGATAAAATATTTATTATAGCCTATGGGGGGTGGGACAACTTCTGTCTTGTTAAGAACTTATTCTAAAGGGTCTCTTCCTCTACTGATGTGAAACAAAGTGTATATCCTTGAAATTGTAACTGAAAGAGGTGGAAATTTTGAGATGAAGTTTTAACTCTATTGAAAGTAAAACAGAAGAATAGGGAAAAGGTAGGTCTTTCATGACACTGCGTTGTCCCTGAATCAAATCAATGTAGATTAATGTTTGCTGGGTTTTTTTTTTTCTGCCTCTCCTTATCAAAATCAATTAATGCCCTTAAAAAAAATCACTTTGAATGGGTTTTTATGTCACTTGCAAATGAATGTCCCTGATAGACCACTTTAAAATGTAAAATTGTATCTTATACTTTCTTTATTGAGACTACATTTTTCTGTGTTTTTAATCCAGTGATATAAATGTTGCAAAGCGGGGCTGTGTAAAGTGTATCCATCTATGTTTCAAACAAATAATCTCTAGGCATGAAAACAACATAGCAGCATTATTGTATGATTCTCATAGGAGTCATGAGGGATAAATATTAATGCCTGTTAATTGCTTCATTGCTTACACTGTGACATGCAGCATCATGACCAATTTTAAAGATGATTGCAGATAAAAATCATAAAGAGACTCATATCTATATCTATCCCAAAGTTATTTTCTAAAAATTGCAATTTTTTTAGTAACATTCTCAATGAATGAATCTTTTATTTGAAATTACAGTATTATGGAAATATAGTCAAACTTTATTTCTCTGTAGAACATTAGTTACCAATATATGACCATTGTAGGATAATTGGGAAAAGCTAAAAGACAAGGACAGTCTAAGTCACTAGTACAAACTCATCTTTTAAAAGGTAATTTATAGTAACCTCTTACCTGTTTATACATTACCATCCATCTGCCAAGGGCATTAGTTGTGTCCCACAAGTTTTGACAGCAGTACATTTTCACTATTCACTTTAGGTAAGTCTCTGTTTTTCTTGTAGTTTTTCTTTTGATGTAAGTGGCATTTGGAAGGTAAATGTTTAATTACCAAATATTTGTGACTTTCATTTATCAGATTTTATGTATTTCACTTTAATTGCATTGCATTGAGAAAATTTACACTATTAGGTTTCACAGTTTTGAAGGCTATTGAAAGTACATTTTTTCCACTTTTATTATTATTCCCATTTTACTAATATTCTATGTATCTTTGAAGAAACTCATTTAATACAGCTGTTGAGTATATTGTTCTAAAAATATTGCTTAACTCGAGGAATGTTTAGTGTTTGAATTATCTATATGCCCTGGTTTTAAACATTTTTATATTGAATAATAGGTCAACCAGATTTTGCATACAGTTTCCAGAAACCAGGCCACAAATCTCATGAAAACCCACAGCTAAATTGAGATTAGTAGATGATGAGCCATCTGTGATGCCAACTAATCAGTTATCATATAGATTAGTTGCTAACTGATAGCTGTTGCTAAGAGGGATGCCTTGAATCTGTCCATGATACTTCTTCTAAGAAACAAGGAGATCATATTTTAAATCCAGTGTGTTTGATATTGTTGGTACTTCCTTTAGTTCCTTCACCATTTTCCGGATCAGATGATTTTCATAACCTTAAAAGGTGTGTCAGGAGGATCCTCTTATGAGAAAAATGGGGTTCTCTGGGTGCAAAGCAAATTTACCAGTTTGTGTTCAGTGAATCCCCAAAGTAGAACAGTGAACCAAAGTAATAGAAATGGGAAGAGTCAGTCAGCAAACCTGTGTGACTTGTTTTGCTGGCATCATCACTTGCACTAGGAGCACATTTGTTCACTCTTTAACCTCTTGCTAATGAAAGAAGATTACCATATTTTTGCCTAATGGTCTCTTGTTTTATTAATTTGATTTGGAAGTTTTCTTTACTTCTGTGAGTACATATGGGGAAAACAGTTGGGGGTAGAGTTAGGCAGACAAATGTTCAGTCTTCCATTGGAAACCAGATGCTGCCTGACAGGAAGTAAGAAATATATAAATTGTTTGGCTAATCCCTGCCAACAATCTAATGTCCACCCATGAAAAGCAAATTGTTACGTTGTGTCAGAACTGACGCTTTTGTTTTCAGCATTATCAAAATTATTTTTGCTCAGCTATCTCAGGGATTTGCAGTATGTTTTTGGACAAGTAAAACAATCTCTGATATCCCGAGCAGTTTTACAAATTTCCCAATAATCAGTAAAACTTGTGTGCTTGATTACCTCCAAGAGATTTCTAAAGAGTAGAAAATAATAGAATATGATTCTTAACACTTATCTCTTTTGATAAAGATTCTTGTTAATAAATAATAAATAATAAATAATTCTTGTTAATAATATAACTTAAATCAAATTAAATAGGCTATAATGGCGCATAACAAGGGAGAGAAGAAAGGAGTTAGTAATTAGTAAGAAATTACTTGAAGGCAGTGAGCAGAGTCTTTGCAAAGCACTATTTTTTTCTAAACTCTCCCATACTACCTCATTTAGTTCTTATGAAAAATCTTGTAAAATGAGTATTATTAGCCTATTTTGGGAATTAAAACTCAATTTCCCTTAGTCAATATCTGCTCTAAGACTCTCAGCCAATAATTAAATGTCAAAGATGCAAATTCAATTCTTAACAGTTCCAAAGTGTATACTAACTCTTCCACAATAACAGTTAACAAGTTACCTCCTTTCTATGAAAGCTATTAGTCTTTAAAAGACCCAATTCATTTCTAAATTAGTTATTTCTGTTACTTCTAAGTTTTTGTCTTATCTATTTTTATTGCTTTAATTTATAATATTCTGGAATCATAATTCTCACTTTAATTAGTAAAAAGATTGTTTCTCATATTTTGGGTTCAATATATATCTTTGGTCACTTTTAAAATCCATAAAATGTATTTTGATTGACTTATTCCATTTATTTGTTTAAATTTTTTGGTAAGGTTACATTGATATATAATGTTTTATGAGATTTAGTGGTGTATGTTTATACTTATTCAGATGTATGTTACCATACAACACCAATAGCCAAAACACCCATGATCCCCCATCATATGTCACTGGACCTCATCTCTCTTTATTCTCCACAACCACCCTTATCTTCTGTTGGCTTCAGTTCTGCAGTCATTCTGGAAGATTTTAAATGTTCCGTTTTGTTTTCCATTGTCTACATATAAGTAAAATCATGTGAAATTTATCTTTCTCCTTACGAAATTTTTCTTAGCAGATTCTCTTCATTTCCATCCTTGTCACAAATGACAAGATTTCATAATCTTTAATAGCTGTGTAGTATCCACAGTGTGCACACATCACCTTTATTTGATTATGGGTTGATGGACACTAACATTGCCTCCAAGCTTTACTATAAATAGTTCTCCAGTGAATTAATGGTTTTGTATTCTTTAGGTAGAAATTAGGACTGGATTTGCTGGATCATATGGTAGATCTCTTGTTAGTATTTTGAGAATCTTCTAAACTGTTTCTCATTGGAGAACAACGGGAACTAGTCTTTGTCCCCACCAACAATGTATGGGTGTTTCCTTTCCTTTACATCCTCACAAAGACTTGTTTCTGATTTTTTTTGACAAGAGCCACCTTCACAGATGTGATAGTATCTCATGTGGTTTTGATTTGCATTTCCCTGATGATAAATGATAATGAGCCTTTTTACACATGCCTATTGACCTTTGTATATGTGTTCTTTAAAGAAATGTTTAAGTATTCTGTTCATATATTACTTTAAAAATTTTTTTCTGTGTAATATGAGTTTTTTTTCCCTATATATTGATATCAGTCCTTTCTCCGAATATGACGTGCAAATATTTTTTCCCATTTAGTAGGGTGCCTTTGTTTTAGCGATGGCTTCGTTTGTTTTTGCTGTACAGAAGCTTTTTTTTTTTTGATGAAGTCCTATTTATTTTTATTTAATTCAATTTCTCTTGCTATTGGAGACAAAGTAAAGACAAAGTAAGAAAGGCAGCACTAAAACCAATCTTGGAATTTTTTGGGTTTTCTTTTTCTTTTTTTTTTTTTTTTTTTTTTTTTTTTTTTTTTTTTTTTTTTTTTTTTTTTTTTTTTTTTTTTTTTTGGTTTTTTTGGGGGGTTTTTTGCCTCTATTTTCTTCAGTCAACTTTTAAATTTGGGTCATGTATTGCTGGGATCTATGACTGAAATCGGACAGGGTTCAGGCATGAATGAAGAAAACTTCATTTCATTATCCTATTTGTCTTCACAACACTGAAGATGGAATGGCGTGATTAACTGCTAGTGGGCAGCAGTGTCCCCATTCCTCCAATGTTAATCCTAAGAGACATTCCTTAAGAGATAACAGCAAGCTAATGAGTGAATCCCTGCCCCCAGGTATATCACAGGGACTAATGTTTTACCTAATCTAATTTTGCCTAAGCCAATTTTCCCTCCTTTGACTAGTTGTAAACCATTTTTTTTTTCACCATTTAAATAGACTTGTAAAATGCAATAAACTCGTTGCTTGGTGCATATTCTTTCAGCCCCAGCCTCTTTGGCTGAACTCAGTTTCTCTCATTGTCCTTTCTTGTTCCCTGTGCCTGGCTCTTTATAATGTATTTATGATAACTTTTGACTTCTGAGTTTGAGTCAACTTTTGTGTGAAACACGAAGTGACTCGGGGGAGGGGGTGTGTGTGCAAGGCCTGTCTAGTTTTCTTCTACACCATTTATTAAAGACATTCTCCTTTTTCCAATGTGTACTCTTGGTGCCTGTGTTACAGATTAATTGTCCACTTATTCATGAGTCTATTTCTAGTCTCAATTCTATTCCAGTAGTATGTATGATTTTTTTAAACCTATAATATACTTTTTTTCTTCTGCTCTGATTTTATTTTATTTTTTCCTCCATTTTAAAATTTTTTTGTCGGAAGAAAACAAGTTACATACGGATAAGTATATATATATATATTACAATACAATAATTACAAAATTATAAACCATGCAAAAGAATATACTATTTACTGATGTGCAGTTTAAAAGTTTCAAATACCACAGGAATGACAAGCATCAAACCCAGTGTACTGATAATTATTTCTGGGGATGTATAATAGGATAGAAGAGATATCCACAGAGAATGTCAGCTATCCCTGTGATGGCTGGTTTATTTGAATTTAATTTTTAAAAATTTGCATATATATGTATATTTATATTTATATTACATTATTGTGTACGCCAGGGCTTTCCCACTTCCCTAACAGCTGTTAGCCATCCTGCTCTTTTGTATCCTTCACCTCCTACACCTTCTTCCCCCTCCTCCTCTCTTACTGCCATTGGATCAATCCCACTGGTTGTTTCTAATTTTTCTTATTTGTTTGTTTTTCCCTATATTCATCATATTAGTGAAACCATCCTGTATTTCTCATTTCTTTTCTATAATATACTTTTTTGATCACTGTAGATTTAGAGTTTACTTTTAAATTTGTGAGTGTGTTATTATCACTCATTGTTTTTGTCATGATTACTTTGACTTTTGTGGTTCCATATGATTTCAGTAATGTTTGTTGTATTTCTTTGAATGAGGACATTGGAATTACACTGAATTGTATTGCTTTGGAAAATATGGCCATTTTAACAACATCAATTTTTGGAATCCATGAGAATAGGATGTCCTCTTGTCTATGTACATTATCATGCCATCAGCAAATATTGATTATTTTATATATTTTTTGTCTAATTGGATGTCTTTTATATTTTTTTTCTTGTTTATTTGTTCTAGCTATGAATTCCAATACTATGTTGAATAATGGTGGTAAGTGCAGATATTCCTGTCTTGTTCCTGATCTTGCAGGGAACGCTATAGTCTTTCTCCATTAAGTATGATGTTAGCTATGGGTTTGTTGTATATGGCCTTTATCATGCTGGGGTATATTTCATCTCATTCCAGTTTTTACTTTTTGAAGGTTTTTTAAAATCATAAATTGACATTGACTCTTATCAAATGTTGTATCTGTGTTTATTGATATTATTATATGATATTTTTCTTTCCTTTAATTTATGTGATGAATTACATTAATTGATTTTCAGATAATGAGCCATTTCTGTGCTCCTGGAATAAATCTTACTTGGTCATGATATCTGATCATTTAAAATTTTTCTTTTCCATATATTCTATTTCTTTTATGATAAATACTATATGATTTATTCTTGTGTTTTAAAGACTGTGTCAATTTAATTTGCTGATTTAATATATGGTGTCAAACTTCTCTAATTTTTCTTAATTTAGTTTGACTTATTTTCATATATCAACTATATGATTTTATTTTATTGGTGGCATACATTCATATATAGGAATGTTTCTTTTTTATGATTTTTTAAAATCCAACTTTCTTTTTTTTTAATATGACAAATCATTTTATGAGATTTCACAGCGAACACTTTTGTTATATGTGTGTGAGGAGAGGCTTACCCTGGAAATTGCCATTCTGTTATCTCATGACTAACCAGAAAATGTCTCAAATTTCTGAGAAGTTCCTTTCTGAGAAATCCCCTACCTACCTCATCCCTCTGTAGCCCTTATCTGATTCTTCTCTTTCCTTTCTTCTTATCCACCTTGGCCTGCTGAATTTGGAATCTATTCTAACTATAACTCAATATAGAACATTGACCTGAAAAATGTGCTTGTTTGTTGGTTTCTTGATTTCACAGGGTTCATACACCTAAATAATGTTTCCACTTTTAGAAAGGTCCAAGCTTCCTTGAATTCTCACCTAAATTGGTGATTAACACGTGTCTTTTCAGCTTTTTCTGTTATTTTGGGGAATGAGCTTAGAAACTTTGCAGTGACTAGGTGGTAATGATTTGTAGTGTTTTAGATTTCAGATCTGTTCAGCTCTTTGTTTTCCCTCTGCTTTATTAATGCATTTTCTGATGGTATGCAAGTAGTTTATTGCTAATTAATCTTTTTCTACTAAGTTTTGGGTTCCTTTTCATGGGAATATAATTGGCATATAGCCTTGCATAAATTTAAGGTTGCAACATATTGATTTGATACATGTACACATCATATATGATAACCACCATAAGATAAGCTAACACCTCTATCAAGTTATATACCAACTTTTTTTTCTTCTGTGTAGGAAAATGAAGATATCATCTCTTAACAGTTTTGAAGATTATATCAGTGATTTTGACTATAGTCACTATGTGGGCATCTCTTAGTTCCAAGTGTGTGCCCTTAAACATATTTGTGTTTTTGAAGTTACTTTTTCACCTCATTTATTTTTCTGAATTTCAATATTCAGTTTCTTTCTTCATGTTAACTAACTTCATAGTACATTTACATTAAATATTTTGTCTCTCTTCCATTTGTTCATATTTATCTTAAATCTATCTCATTGTCTCTTCTTCTCATCTCTGCTCTATCATTAGTATAGTTTTACATAGCACTTAATTATTTTTAATTATTACTACCATGAGTGTCCCATCTATTACATTACTTTCATCTTTAATAAAATAGACTTTAGATTTTAGCCTAAAGTGATAAAGAAAAAATGGTCTATATAGAAATTATTTTCTTCTTCAATTCCCATGTATGTGTGAGGATAATGAGTAACATCTGGGATAAGCACCTTGAACAATTTGAGATATATGTTAAGTAAACACAAAGACAACATATTTATGTATTTGTTTATTTATACTTATTAGTTTGCTACAAAATGAATGTGCGGAGATAGGATTATAATAATTACAATTAGATTTCATTTTTCACTGTTATGAGATTGCAAACTCTCTGTTAACTTGAGTTGCATAAAGTGGTTCAAGCATACCACCACTTTATACTATATATTAGTTGTTTCTCTTTCTTTTTCTTTTTTTCCCCATCCTTCTCCCTCATGAGCTTCACTTTTTTGTTACTATATTTCCTTCTTTTCCCTCCAATTTGTACACCTATTCTCTATTTCTACACTTATTATAAAACACTTGAATGATGCATGATTATAGATTCTTCAAATCTAGTATATCATGAAGTATGGAGGATTAGTTAAAATAGATAATTAAAATAGATGTTAAAATATGTTTCCCAATCTATCCTGATGGATTAAGTTTTTTAAATAAAATTCAGTAGTTTTGGATATGAGAACTTAAAGAGGAACATGAAGCCAACAACATAAATTTAGGAAGAGACTAACAGGCTCTCAGCAACAATGATTCACTAAGCAATGACTATAATTTTTGTTAACAATCTGAAGTGATCACTAGAGTGCTAAAATTCTGAGCCTGTAATGATTAAGGTGAAAATAAGAGAGAAAAATACTTTCATTTAGAGTGAGATCATAATATTCTTTATAGGTGAGGACATAATTTAAGTACTGTGTTTTTATGTAGGTTTCCACTTAAATATGCTTTTATTACTGCCAGATATGTTCTAGTCAGTGATACTAAAATGAGGAAGGTACTCAAAATCTTTTATATAAATAAATGCCCAGAATTATAGCTTAAGAAAGAGAAAATGTGAGTGTTTCCATCAAATATTGATAATGTTATAATGAGAGAACTACATTAGATGTCTAGTGAAAGGAATTGCAAAGTATGGGTCAATATAAGACTGTTATAAAAATCAGACAGAAAGCAGTTTGAGCCACTGCAGGACCTGGTGACATATCTTAACTACATTTCAGGTAACCACTTGGTAAACATCTTGTGGAATATTTTGCAATTTCAAAGGTGATTGAATCCTGTTATGTCTTTTAGACTCTATTCAAGTTATGAATACTGTGCTTTTATGAAATATTCATTTTACACACAAAGATATAGTAAACATCATGCAAAACTTAGAATCAAATAAAAATTTAAAAACAAATGATTTATACTACATTATCTTTGGTTCCTACTGTGAAAACTATTAAGAATATAATTTAGCTCCTAATTATTTTCTGTTCTAATGAGATAATTGAAACTAAAATACAATTCATGAAAATGGGTAAAATGCTATATAAAGTTTGAAAAGATGTTACTGATCTTTAATTATGTCATGCTTTTTAGTTAGCATTAAATAAATACTAATTGGTTCCTGTATTCACATACAGTGCAAGTCTCATGGACAATTTTACCTAATTGGAAGCAACTGACTGAAATAACATCACAGAAGTTCTCTTCTCTAAAACATAACAAAATGGCCAAAAGTAATTCATAAAACAACAACTACAACCAGAAAACTAAAAACAGTGAAAAGTAACAGCACAAGGCAAAGAGCATAATTTTATATGAGACTTGTCATGCATAGAGGAAAAACTAAAATCATTTTGAAACAGAGAGGAAGGTGATATACAGAACGATTCTGGTTTCTCCTTCATTGTAGGAGCTATAATGAAAAGTTTGCACTTTGTCACTGAGAGAGAAAAATAAAAGATATTTGTTGTTCAACAGAATTGAAGGATCCCAGTTTTTTTTTTTAAATTACAGTGTCTATTTAGTGCTATTTCTTCTCTCCCACAATTTTCTCAAATTATAGAATAGTTGATAGAGCAGAAATCATCTAGATCCTTCAAACTGGATCTTTGATGAAAAACAAAATTCAACTAAGAATAGAAGTGACAAGATGCATAGGAAGGGACAACTTTTATATTATATAAAAAAAAGAATATCATCAGAGTAAAGGGGATACAACTAAGCAGTGGTCAGTATTTTTATACGGAAGAAAACAGTATAGAGAAAAAACTTCGAGTAATCACCTTTAGAGTGATAGAAACAATTGTCTGTGAGATAGAAGTTGTGAATAAAATTTGCTACATCAATAAGGATAAACACTGAAGCAGCTCTCCTCATTGCTTGACTGTAATTGCAAAATTTTCTCCTTTTTTCCATTCTCCTTTTCTCTGTTTCTCTCCCCTGCCATTTTCCTTTTCTTCTTTTTTTTTTATTTAATAATTTTATTTTGTTCTTTGAATTACAACCACTCTGTTATATAATTTCCCCCCTTCCCTCCTCCCTCCGGTGCTCCCTCCATTCTCTCACACTCCACTCTTTGTTATTTATTAGCTGTGCTGAGTCCATTAGTCTCTTTCCTATGTTAGTGTCTTTTCTCTGGGTAAGGGACTGCGTTGTTGGGTCCCGGTGCCCCTTGCTGTTAGATTTTCAGTCTTAAGATTGCGTTGGGTGGCCAGGTTATATTCGTTTGTGATCTGTCCATGTTTTCTTGCTGCAGGCATTTTCCTTTTCTTAATAAACCTGACCTTTTAAAATGTGACAATGAAATAAAATAAAAAAGCAAGCATTGGCCTTCAGGTACTTGAATTTTTTTCTTATTATTTGCTTACATAGTTTATGTTTGTAGGCATGGTCCTCCCCCCTTTTCCCTTCTCCCCTACCCCTGGTCTTCCCTCTGGTCACTGCAGTTCCTTTCTCACTGTCAGTTGTTGGTTGATGATTAGCCTGTTGGTCTCTTTGTGTTCTTTCTGAAGCACTGTCCTCTTGGTTGAAGTCCTGGAGGACTGGAACTCAGTCCTTGGATATCCTTGGATATCCAAGGATATCCTTAGGGCAACTGAACTTTTTGAGGATGTCAGCAAGCCTCCTTTCGGTAGTGTGTGTGGAGTGGCTCCTCACATTTCCCACTGACATTTATTTGTGTTGTTCCCCCACTGAGATGTGGAAACTCCTTGCTCATGCTGACAGTGCCTATGGATGCGGAGTCTAGCCCCAGTGTCAAAAATGTTGTTGGTATTTCCTGTTGACATATTTTCACTCTCATCCACAACCCGGGCTTGTGTCTCAGAGTTCTGACTCTGTTCTTTTTGTTCAGGAGCTCACAGCCTTTATTTCTCTGTCTCTTCAAGTATATCTGATCTGAGTTGTTTTTCTCTTCAAGCAGAGGAATGGCTACGGTGGGAATGAACCAGAGGGAGACCCTGCTCCTCACGCCCTGGCTGCACTCTGTCTGTTGAAGAGAGTGCTCCTTCCCCATGCCTCCCCTTCTGGTTGCAGACCCGAAAGGGTTGAGGTCCCTCCCATCTGGACACGGAGGTGGAGAGGGGTGGAGCCCCTGGCTGCTTGGAAGTCACTGGATCAACTGCAGAGAGGTGGGCTTACTTGCTTCCCATCCACTCTCTGTGCAAGAGAGTATCCCTTTGCCCTTTCACCAAGGCCTCCTGCCAGGTACTTGAATATTGCTCATCATTACTTAACATCATATAAATGCTGATCCAATCCACAATGAGTTACTATCTCCCACCCATAAGAATGGCCTGTATCAAAAAGACCAGAAAGAAGTGTTGACAGGGATGTGAAGAAAATGAACCTCTTTATACTGCTGGTGTGAATGTAGACTGGTTCAGCTCATATGGATTATACTATGTAGGTATCTCAAACTACTAAAAATAGATCTGTCAATGACCCAGAAATTCCACTCTCAAATACCTTTTGGTAGCATGAAAAGACATTGCTTTGCACAGATAGATACACATCTCTATTCATTACAGTAGTATTTACAATAGTAAAGTCATGGAATCAACTTAAGTGTTCAAA
The DNA here is from genome assembly GCA_004024945.1 of Uropsilus gracilis. Taxonomy (NCBI): domain Eukaryota; kingdom Metazoa; phylum Chordata; class Mammalia; order Eulipotyphla; family Talpidae; genus Uropsilus; species Uropsilus gracilis. Next base: position 29,439 of record PVHY01001141.1, read on the forward strand.
GTCAGATGTATGGATTAAGATATGTGCTATATATACAAAATGGGATACTATTATTAACAAAAGAAATGCTGTTTTCTTTTAAAAATTGATTGCATTGTTTTATATATATATAAATATATAAATATATATATATATATATATATATATATATATATATTTACATCGTTGTCTACCCTTAGGTTCTCCCAGCACCTTGTTACCTGTGATCCATCATCTTTATCTCTTGTACCCATTCCTCCCCCGATTTTACCCCTCAACCCTTGCTATATGCTTCAGTTCTCTGGACAGTTTGTTAGTTTTAAGTTTTACTTGTTATTTTCTTTGTTTTCCCTCTACTCCGCGTAAGGTGAGATCATCCAGCGTTTCTCTTTTTCTTACTGTTTGACAGTTTTTCTTACTGTTATTTCCACTAACATGATTCCTTCTAGGTCCATCCATGTTAACAAAAATGAATCAAATTTGTCTATTTTGATTTATGAATAGTTCTCCATTGTGCACATATACCACAACTTTCTGATCCATTTGCCTCTTTGGGGGCATTTGTGCTGTTTCCATATCCTGATTATTATAAATAGTGCTGCAATAAATATCCAAGTGTTTTTGTGTCCTTTGGGTAGATTCCTGGAAGTGGGACTGATGGATTGAATGGTAGTTCCATTTTCAGTAATTTGAGGGTCCTCCACATAGCTTTCCATAGTGGCTGGACCAGTTTGCAGCTGCACTGTCAGTATAAAAATGTTTCTTTCTCTTCACATTCATGCCAGCACTTGTTACCTATTTTTCTTTCTTTCTTTTTTTTCAGATATGGGCCATTTTTACTGGTGTAAGGTGATATATCATTGTGGTTCTGATTTGCATTTCCCTGATTATTGGTGATTGTTGAACATTTTTTTCATATGCCTGTTGGCCATTTTTATTTCTTCTTTGGAGAAATGTCTCTTTAGTTCTCCCTATTTTTTGACTGGGGTTTTTGCTTTATTTTTGTTAAATTGTGTTCGTTATCTGTGGATCTTTGCTATCAGACCCTTATCACTTGTATGGAGGGTAAAATTTTTCTCCCATTTGGTTGGGCTTCTTTTGTTTGGGTTGTCTCCTTTGCTGTACAGAAGCTTTTGGTGTGATGTAGTCCCAACTGTTTATGTTTTCCTTTTTTTTTTTTTTTTAAGCATTTGTAGATGTATCCTGAAGGAGGTTTCTGAAATGTGGGTCTTGGAGTGTGTTGCCCATATTCTCGTCTATGTATTTTATGGTTTCATGTCTTACATCTAAGTCTTTTATTGATTTGAGTTGGTTTTTGAACATAGTGTGAGGGAGTTGTCTAGATTAATTTTTTTACATATAGTGGTACAGTTTTCTCAGAACCATTTATTGAAGATGATACAGGATAGTGACACAGTTAAAAATTGTATTGGCACCAAATGCCCCTGGTGGGCAGATTCTGAATAGCTGTGAGAGAAAAAATGGAAAGCAGGGAAAAGGATGGATAAAAAGGAGGAGCGAGGAGAGAGGGACAAAAAAAGGAGGTGAGAATGGAGGACTGAGAGAGCAGATCCATGTGACCTGACCCGGGGAAGGACCCTGGCAGAGTGAGCTGGTGGTAGCAAGGAGCCACATGGTGGGAGAGTGGTCAGCAGAGATGTAACTGGTATGAAATCAGATGTCAGAATGACAGGCTGGGTATGACCAGGGGCTCCTGAGGGCAGGCCTGGTGGATTTGGCCACATGCCACCAAAGGTGGTCCTGGTAAAAGAAGCATTTGGAATCACAGCAAGGTGGCATGAGTTTGAGTCAGCATCTGTTGGAAACGTTCGAAGAGCCTTGTAGAAGTGGAACAGCTCAGGATGCTGGAGAGAGACGAAACAAAGAGAAGATGCTGTGGAAGGACTGATCATTGCAGGTTGCCTGCAGGTTTGGAGGGGTGCCATCTTAGACATGTGTTTGGGACTTTCAGACTAAATGGTATTTGGGGTAATATAGCTGGCCACTTGTGGCGTTAAGAACTTTTCACTTCCCTCTTGAATATCCTTGTTAATAAAACCCTGTTATTTAACTTTGTTTGTCTGGCTATATACAGATGGAACGAACAAGAGTGAATCTGCCTGGCAGAAGCTACAATTTAAATGTGGCAAGTTAGTTGGAAACTTTTGCCCCTTTTGACCCAATATCAAAGAGACTATCCTTGTTCCAATGCATATTCCTTGCTCTTTTGTCAAAGATTAACTGACCACATAAGTGCAACTTTATTTTCTGGGCTTTTGAGTCTGTTCCATTGGTTTGTACATTTGTTTCTGTTCCAGTACCATGCTGTCTTATTATGACTTTGTAGTACAATTTAAAGTCTGGGAGTGTAATACCTCCATTCTCTTTCCTGCTAACCAGGAGAGTTTTGGGTATTTGAGGTTTTTCATTGTTTCAAATGAATTTCAGTAACATGTATTCAATTTATTTAAAGAATGACATTAAGGTTTTTACTGGAATTGCATTGAATCTCTAGATTGCTTTTGGTAGAATAGCTATTTTGACAATGTTGGTTCTTACAATACACAAGCAGGGGCTGTCTTTCCATTTCTTTGTGTCTTCTATTTCTTTTAAAAATATTTAATAACATTTTTTGTGTAAATATTTTACACCTGTGTCAAGTTTATTATCAGGTATTTAATTTTCATTGGTACAATTGTGAATGGGGTAGTTTTCTTTACTCTTCTTCAGACTGATTTTTTTGCATAGAGAAAGGCTACTGACTTGTGCATTGATTTTGTAGCCTGCCACTTTACTGGTTAATTATTTTCATTAAGTTTTGGTAGATTTCTTAGAATTCTTTATCTATTATCATATCATATGCAAACAGTGATAGCTTTACTACTTCTTTCCCTATTTGGATCACTTACTTGTTCTTTTCTTGCATAATTGCTCTAGCTAGGGCTTCTAGAACTATGTTGAAAAGCAGTGGTGAGAGTGAACAGCCTTGTCTTCTTCCTGATCTTGGAGAAAAGGCTTTCAGTTTTTCTCCACTTAGGATGATATTAGCTGTGGATTTGTCATATATTACTTTTACTATGTTAAGGTACATTCTTTCTAGCCCATAATTTCAAGGACCTTCATCATAAATGGATGTTGTACTTTGTCAAGTGCTTTTTCAGCATCTATTGATATGATCATGTGGTTTTTATTTTTCTTTATGTTGATGTGTTGGATACATTAATTGATTTGGGGCGTTGAACCATTCTTGTTTCCATGGGATAATTGCACTTGGTTATGGTATATTATCTTTTCAATGCATTGCTGGATTCTATTTGCTAGGATTTTGTTGAGAATTTTTGCATCTGTTTTTATTAGGGAGATTGGCCTAGTTTTATTCTTTGTGTTGTCTTCATTTGGTTTTGGTATTAGCATGATATTGGTTTCATAGAATGTATTTGATAGCATTCCTTCTTTCTCTATTTCTTGAGAGAATTTTTTAGGTTTTCCAAGCATTCTTTATCCAGTTTTGGATGGATGTATGCTTCTAAAACTCTGTCCATCTCATCTCACAAGATAGTTGAACTTGTGAACTTGTTTGCCTATAGATGTTCATTGTAATCTCTAGTTACCCTTTGTATTTCTGTTTTAGCTGTTGTACTTCTTCCTCTTTCATTTATGATTCTATTTATTTCTGTTTTTTTTTTTTTTTCCTTTTCTGTGAGTCTGGCTAGAAGTTTATCTATTTTGTCTAGTTTTTCAAAGAGCCAGTTTTTTGTTTGTTAATCTTTTCTATTGTCTATTTTGTTTCAATTTCATTTATTTCTGCCTGAATTTTGAGTATCTCCTTTCTTCTACTTGTTTTTGGATTTTTCTGATGTTCTTTTTCTAGTCTCTCATTTGAAATTAGTTTGTTTCTTTGGGTACTATCTTGTTTCTTGATGTGGGACTGTATTGCTATATAGTTCTCTCTAAATTCTGCATTTGCAGAGTTCCATATATTCTGGAAGATTGTATACTCATTATCATTTATATTGATTTATTTCTTCTTTGAGTTCCTCATTAATCCACTCTTTTTCCAATAGTAATGGATTCAGTCTTCTTGAAATAAGAGGTTACTTTCCTTCTTTTCATGATTGGAAAGTGCTGTGTTCTTATACCAAACACTAATGTAGCAAAAGAAAAAAAAAAACAGAACATGCCATTTACAACAACATGAATGGAACTGGACATGATTATGCTGAGTAAAATAAATTAGAAGGGAAAAGGAAAGTACGTAATGCTTTCACTTATATGTGACTTTTAGAGGTAAGACAAAAGCAAACCACAACCATAGTCTAAATATTTGACTGCATAATTGAGGCTTCCAGAATGGGGGGAGGAGCATAGCCATGACAGAAGGGAGCCACAAGGTACTACTGTAGAGTACATTGGCTGTCTCTCTGTTGGTATAATATCAGGTAAAATGCAATTGAAGAAGTATGATCTTATACCTCTGCTACCATATATGTTGTTGTAGATCAATAACCCTAATAAAAATATTAGAACTAGCAAAAAGCGGTCAAATGTTAGGAAAAATCAATGTTTAATGCTATGTTAATTTCACCTTTAAAATTCCAAATCTATCCATCACCATTCAGTTTAGCACTTCCCCTTTATTCCTTTTACCCCTTCCCCTTTATTCAGTTTATTGATTCCCCTTAACTCTTCCCTTTCTGTGACTACTAGTTTTTCTTATAATCGTTTTTGTTTTAGTCATCTGAGAAGCACAATATGGCATCCAAATAAATAGTTATATCAATGAAGCAAAGGAAAGCAAGTTGAAAAGAACAGAGAGTATTCAGAGAAAAGAAAATATTAAATTATAAACATTCTTAGTGAAGTAACACAGATTATCTTTTTTATTTCTTTTTTATTTTTAAATAATTATTTTTATTGATTTGTCACATTTTGCATTAATTGATCCCCTGATATATGGCCCTCTCTCCTCCCCCCTTCATATCCTCCCTCCAGTCATTCCAACTCCCATCTTTCTGCAATTTGTTGGTTGGTGAAGTTGATATTTAGTTGTTTGTTGTTTGACCCATTGGTCTCTTCCGATATCTGGTAAGTATATTATCTTGGGTAAGAACCTGAGTTCCTGTGCCCTGATGGTCTGTGCTGCTTAATTTCTAAGAATAACTTTGAGGCAGTTATCCCATCCCTGCTCATCTGGAACTTCTTGCAGGTCAGGTGTCGGTGTGTAGCATTGTTATACAGGTTCTTTTTGTGTGGCATTTTCTGCTGTGAAATTAATAGTCTCCTTTTCTTCAGACCTGTGTGGTTGCCGGGATTTGTGCCTCTTCATTCATGATGGCTGCCTCTCCCGTTCTGGTGTCTGTCCTGTGGTGATGCTTTTAAGCCTTTTAGCTCTGGTATCTGGTGTTGGGATCCCAACTCCTAGCCATTGGTGTTAGTTGGGTTCTGCAGTGGGGACAGACTCCTGAAAGAGGTTCTGTCTTCATTCTCGTCTTCATTCATCATTCATTCATCATCTCGTCTTCATACTTTTTTTAAAATATAATTTATTTATATAGTTTTCACACCATTTTAATCCCCAGGGGTCACCTACCACCTTCCTGCCCTGAGCGCTCCAGCTGGTTCCCCCCAATTGTGTACTTTCAATTGGTTGTCCATATATTAGTGAAACCATTTGGTTTCTATCTTTTTCTTTCTGATTCATTTCTGTAAGTATGAGTTCTTCTAGATATATCCATGTTTCCATAAATTCATCAAATTTGTCATTTTTACTTGATGAATAATATTCCATTGTGTATATATACCACATCTTTTTCATCCATCCATTTGTTTTGGGACATTTGGGTTGTTTCTATGTCCTTGCTATATTATATATCAACATTATAAATAATGCTGAAATAAACATTCAAGCATAGGTGTCCTTTTGTAACAATACTGAGGTCTCTTTGGGTAGATTCCCAGAAGAGTAATTGCTGGGTCAAATGGTAGTTCAGTTTTCATTAGTTTAAGGGTCCTCCACACTGCTTTCCATAATGGCTGGACCAGTTTACATCCTACCAGCAGTGTAAAAGTGTTTCCACATTCATGGCAGCACTTGTAGTTACCTGTTTTTTTAATGTGGGCCATTCTTACTGGTATAAGGTGATATCTCATTGTGGTTTTGATTTGCATTTACCTGATTGTTAGTGATGTTGAACAATTTTTCATGTGCCTGTTGGTCATTTGTATTTCCTCTTTGGGAAGTGTCTTTTTAGTTCTTCTCCCCATTTTTGACTAGACTTCTTGTTTTGTTTTTGTTTAGTTGTGTAAGTTTAATTTTTGTTTTATTTAATTCACCCATCTTTTCAGTTTTTATATAGCACCTATAAGTGAATGTCTTTCTCCATATGACTTCTTTCACTAAGCCATGGTATTATCTCAGTTCATCCATGCTGCTTCAAATGGCAGGTTTTCAGCTCTTCTATAGTGGATTAATATTGCATTGTATATGTATACTATGTTCTTTGTCCAATCATCTGTCAATGGGCATTTAATTTGTTTTCAATCCTTGATCATTTAAATATATTTCTTTAGATGTCTTCTTCCCTGATGTAATCTGAACTGATAGATAAGGTAAAGTCTTTTAAAACAAGACATTTGTAAAATAGGATGCAAGTTTCTAGTATATTATAACTTAAACATATAAATATGCCCTCAAAAATGTGTACATTTAAAGAGCCATGGTTATTTTTTAAAGACTGTCTCTACTCATATTTTAGCAATTTATAAAGTTTTCAACAATTCCACTACCTAAAAGTAGTTTACATAGCTTGTGTATAGTTATGAGTCTATATTGTGGGTCTATATTGTGAATATTTCTGGCAAGGTGCTTAAACAGAGGTCAATTAAAGAATCTGTTTTTTCACAGATGAATTTCACAGCTTCTAACAAGGAGTATCTTATACAGTTATACTATAGTAAGCTAAAAATGTATTAGAGTGGCAGAACTTATAAATACATCAAGTTATGAAAATCTTATCAATAATTTTATCAACAGATGAATATAATGATTTGGAGAATTGATAAAAATTAAGGTCACTCAAGCATTAATCTTTCACCCTCTTTTTTATTTCATATATGCAATTTAAATTCTTGCTACTTCTTAACTGGGGTATTTGCAGGTGCATGGAATCATTTTACATTTGATTTTAGTCTTTGTTACACTCTAATCTTGACACCATGTGGAACAATAGCTATATGTCTCCAAAATGGATATTATAATAGCTTTTTTATTGAGGCATAATTGTTATATAGCATTATTTTAGTTTCAGGTGCACAATAGTTCTTAAAATTAGACTTGATATAAAGCTATTGAATGAGATTATATGTAAATAGGTAAGTGTTGTGATAAGCTTATTGAGAGTACTCATTAAAATTAATATCAATGAAAATAGTTATAATAAAACATGCATTTAGATAGTGTTTTGATTCTGAAATATTTTTCTGAAATTTATGATGTGTCATTAATCCTGCTAAGTTTTAAGTAGGAAAAAATTGCAGATTAATACAGATAGCATGAACTGATATTTGTAAAAGTAGATAGCACAACATCAGCACTCCCACACAAGTGTTATGGTGAAATAAATGTGTTGACCTACATGATTATGAATACATATAAAGTTTTTATAATTTTTTTACCTCCAGAGTTTAGCTTGGGGAGGGGATGGAGAAACATATGGATATTTCTTGCTTTTCAAATTTTACATTATGTTACTGTACATTTACAGAAGACCCATGTTAGTATTTGATTATTGTGACTGCAAGAAATCTAAAATTTTTCAATTTTAGAATAAGAGGGGGGAAACAAAAATAGTACTCACCATTGTGCTGAAAAGAGCTTCTCTATAGGCAGCACAATCCAGAGCAGCAAGAATGGTGCCATGGTGTTTGTACCAGTTCGCATTTCCACCAGCAGTATAAGAATCTTCCTTTTTTTCCACATCCACACCAGTATTTTTTGTTGCCTGATTTTTGATATGGGTCATTCTACTGGTGTAAAGTGGTATCTCATTGTGGTTTTAATTTGCATTTTCCTGATTATAGCGCATGGATGGAGCTGGAAGGGATTATGCTAGCTGAAATTAGTCAAAAGGAAAAAGGAAATATGGTCTCACTTATCTTTGGAAGTTAGATAAATCAAACAAAAGGATAAGAAGTAGTAAAAGCTAACAAGTTGACCATAGAAATGAAACACCCAGCAAAGGACCAGGAAGGAGGGGGGTTGAAACAGGTAAAGGGAAGTAAACAGGGGAAAATGGTGATGGGTCACAAGTAATGTGGTGGCAGCAGAAATATGGGATGACAGCAATGTAAAAAATAAGTTAATTAAGCAAAATAAGTAAATAATTGATTAATTTTAAAATAAAGAATGATGCCATGAGCTCCTTTACAGAAACTACTTTCAATGAACTGTATATTTATCATAAGTTTTGTTTTCACTATATTAGTCCTATTGTTTGTTTTATTTGGCATGCTTTGATAGCCTGTTTTAGATTTTGAAATCCTCGTTTTTCCATGTAAGTGAATATTAAGTGTTTTATATCATTATGGTTTATGAAAGTTTTCATAGGAATACTTTACTCTCAGATGACTGGTAGAATTGGAGTTTATGTATTTTTTTTTATTGGACCACAAGTCACCATAAAGACATGTAACTTGATAATTTCAATTGTATTTATTTTTTCTGCATATGTGACCAAAGCATTTGAATCATTCACACACACACACACACACACACACACACACACACACACACACAATTTTTTAATCCAAACTATTTTAATCCAAATTTTAAAAAAGTCATGCCTTTTCTTGAAATTTATATTAAGTTGCTTGAAGAAACTTAAAGTAAATCAGGAGGTAAGGTTTTATTCTCTAATGGTATTTTGCATTGAGGTTTTTTCCTGTTTTAACTGGTAAGACTGTTGCCATTTGAAGTTTTGAATTTGAAGTTTTATATCATGAATGTTAATTTAAATACATTCCACTTACATTTCTGAAAATTTCTGGCTGGCAGCAAATATCTTATATGGAACTTAAGAAATTTTCGGTCTGGTATTTCTTTAAAATACAACTTTCTTCTGTATAGAAGTGATTGAAAGCACACAAACTATTCGTTTTTCTCAGCATTTGCTTCAAAACTTTTAGGACTTGTAGGGCTCACAACAGAAAATGAAATCACTAAAAAGTGCAAGCCTCTCTTCCTTGTCAGTTGTTATTTTTTATGATTGCCATGAAGTAATAAGCCACATCTTATAGGGGAGCAGCTTTTCCTTGAGAAATGTCACTGTAAATTCCACTAATGGCCTTATTATAATTTTATGGTATAATTATAATTATTGTAATGCAATATAATTGTAATGAATATAAATGAATTAATATTTTAGGTCTCTACAAAGATGAGGGTCTAATACCACATATAATTTTCTGAAAAAAATGTTGATAAAGGTAATTTAAATAGACATTTAAAAATAACATTTTAAAGTGAAGAGATTTTAGAATTACAATTTATTTTTATATTGCTTTAATTCCCTGATTTTAAATAGTTATTTAAAATGTCAGAGAAATTTTAATAGTATATTTAGTGACATCCACGGTTGTCTACAGGCAAAATAAGATCTATTTAGATAGTTCAATCTGATTTCTAAAAGTAGTTTCAGATAATAGAAGTCAAGCAGCATCTTTGATTGAATTAATTTGTTGTTCATCAGTCTGAAGTAATCAAACTTGTGCAATGCTTAAGTGTGACCAAATGTTCCTGGATTTGTCCTTTGTGGAGCAGGCCACAGGTAAATGATTGTGATAATCCCTATCCCAGTTTTCTTTCAATCTTTACAGTTCAGACTATTTCACAACCTTGATACATTCTTAGCTCTATCCCAGGTAAGGGAGAAAGCCTGCATCCACCTGTATCCACTCTCAGAGTTGGAGACCTATTTAAGGAGAGATTTAATTTTTTTAAAAATACCTTAAATGATCATACAGTCAAATGGAGAAGAAAAAAATGTAGTCCTAAAATTAAAATAATAAAACTCACCTTAAATCAGTGAACTCTCTGATACCTTATAGTTGTCCTAATTGGATCTTATGCTCCTGTATTCAGGTTGGCCTTCTACCTATCTTCTGAGTTCAAATGTTAGGTAGCATTTCTGTTCGGAAACTGAGTCTTAAAATATTTGTCACTGTATTCTCAAGGAATTAAAACACCGTTATGTACTTATCTTCACTCCAAGCATGTGAAGGGTGTCTCTTCTATTTCCTGACTCACTCTGTATTATAGGACCTTCCCAGTAAGTCCTTTCTGCTTTCAGGGTTCATCTGTTTACAGGTTCCGATTATTTAATGACTCTCACTTACTACTAAGAACTTGTTAGTCAGCCTTCTTGCTTAATTCCTCTCTCATATTTGGACAGCTGTACCTTTCAACAAATTTCTGAGACTCTTTTACTATTCCCACCTTTTCATACTTTTGAGTTTTATTTTCTTTCACTTTTAATTTCATGTATTTTATCATATAAATAGCAATATAGAATAAATTAGGGCATAAAATTAGTTTATGAACAGTAACACCATAAAATATGAGAAGTATTAATAACTTGTTCTCTTAGCTAAATTGTAAATTGCTTAGAGAGTAAGAATAGGGGTTGGGTGTTTGTAGTTTTAAAAACATTTTTAGTATCATTTTACTATTAGATGTACTTTATGGCACTGATGAGACTAATACTTGTTTATCTGGTTCTTCTGTTTTAAAGTTTATCTTGCTTATGATGAACAGTCAATTCTGAGGTCTCATTATAAGGATATTTGTGTTTCTTAGTGAATTTCAATGTACAGAAGATTGATAACTAAACCAAAAAAAAATAATTTTTTTTCTTTAGCTTCTTTACATTTAATTCCATTCATTCATTATTCATCTGTGCTCAGTAGCAAACATTCAGCTAAATGCTGAAAATATCAATTCAGAGAATGTCTTTTTTCTTGATATTCTCACAGTTAAAAAAAAGCAAAACTAAAGTTATGTCGCTGGTACTTGATAATTAGGAAGAAAATTATGGTGTCACTAGTTGGAGACATGGCCCATGCTAGAACCATTCTATATATTCCAGAGATTAGAAATGGGCTATAATTTGCTTTTTTGATAAGGATTTTGCCTTTTTCTCAGAGTTCTAGGATGTTTTATTCATTGTAGATGTGTTTCTTTCTACAGTAAATATTTGTCCAAAATTCTGACTAAACTGTCTCCTGGTAAATACATATTTACAAGCAGAACTAGGAGGAGAGGCACTGGTCATTCTAAGGTTTACCTGATGCCATGTTTTATAAAATTGCTTTTAGGACTGATATCTCTTCTTTCTTTTCCATTGTGCTTATTCTCCTTCACTGACTTTGCTTATACACCCTGGTGTGTACCTTTTAGGTGCTGAATATAGAACTGTAGTGGTTAATAGCATTGATTTTAGATTCCTGACTTGACAATTTGCTAGTTGCATAATCTTAGGTGAATTACTCAATCATTCTCAGCATCTTGTTATTTGTGCGCAAAACGAGTTTCTGTCAGATTTTCAGCTTAATCTGCAAATAAGGATACAGAGTATAGTCCTGTGTGATCACAAACACCTAACAGTGGGATCCTATGTATCTGAATCACGTACAATGTTGCAAACCAATTTACCTTAATACAAATAATTACTAAATTTTCAGTATAAACTAAGTTATCTTGATCTCCTTTGTCTTCTATCAACTGACTTACCGAAGCTACTTTGCAATATACATTGGGGCAAGATATTTCTGTATTCACTACACACATTGAGTTATAATTCAGTTGAAATATTTTAGGAATACAAATGGTAATAATAATAATAATAATACAATTCTGATCATTTTTAAACATGTAACATGTAAGGAAGTTAAGAAAACAAAACATATATAACAATCAAAGCATGACTAGGCTTTGCGAGTTCACAATATATGTTTCTTATTTCTTCTGGAAAGTGCTATAAATGATATAGTTTTAAGCATTCACTGTGGGCTAGTGACATCGTATGTGCTATTATAAAATGCATTGCACTTAGTCTTCCCATTATCATATAAGCTAAATTTGGTATTGAACATAAGCACAGAGAAGCTCTGGGGAAGTTTAAACAGACAGCAGTACTATATTTACCTTTGGAGAAATGAAGGATGATATAAAGAAAGCTCGCTGTAAGAACTGAGCCTTGGGAAGGCATCTGAAGATGAAGAAGCAGGTAGCTTTTCAGAGAATGCTTTCCATATATGAAAACATTGCCAGAAATCAAAAACTAAAAAGGCAGAAAACAACCCCCCCCCAAAAAAAAAGAAAGCGAGAAAGAAAGAAAAAAGAAAAAGTGAGGAAGAGGGAAAGAAGAACTGAGAGAACAGATAAACTGATAAACTAAGGGGCCAAATGCTGAATCGACACTGTTTGTCTCCTTAGAACTGAAAAGTGGAAAGAATTTGTCTTGTATTTTTGAAACACTCTCAGCACACACAAACTTATAATCCTTATAGAGTTTTATTGTAAGGAAAACAAAAGAAAATATGAGACACCAGAACTTTTTTTTGTAGAAACTGTGAAGAACAGCTTAAATTTGGACAGAACTGAGTCTTTTCAAGAGTTTGACAAGTATTTATTGTGTCTCAACCCTTTACATTGCTATTATTATTATTTCACATAGTGGAAAATATAGTACAACTCAAGTAGGAAGTGATTCTTGTGTTCAAGTAGATTATTCTATCAGATACTTGGACATTTTAGAAATGACATTATATGTTCTCTACTAGAAGTAAGAACAGTGTTACAAATGATATAATTTATTATAAGTTTTGGATTTAAGAAAATTTTCTTGGTGATATAAAAACTAATTTTTGTTTGGATAGAATTTATGGAATGAATCAAGCATAGAATTCTAAAAAGAATTTTAGGTAATGGTTTACAGTTAGCAAAGTTGTAAAAGCTTGAACCAACACAGTTTGTGTAAAGATATTAAATATGTTATTTCTAAAACTGGATTAGGACATAGGGGTTGTAGTTCTAGATGTGAGGATGCAAAAAACTTTATTTCAGAGTTGAGATTGTGCGGAAAGGTGATTGTATAGGTTAGTTGACAAAATATGTGAATTCTACAGATCATCTTTCAAATAAAAATAATCATTGAATCAACATTAAAATCAGATTTTCATAGTATAGTCAAGCAATGACTTGCTTATACTTTTATGTCATCACTAAATCTTTATATTCTCATGGCAATAATCACCTGGAGATGAGAAGGCTTCTGCCCCATGCACATATTCCCTTTTGCGTGTTTGTGGTCATATGTCACACAAAGTTTATATAATGCACTTACACCAGGCTCACTTTATTTTTGTCTTGCCTAAGTAAACATTTTACTTTGTTAACTTGACTCTTAACTTTGGATCTCTATGGTAAATATGACTGTTGTGGTATTTTAATTTGTGACATGATTCTTGTAACTAAAGGAATATGAGAGTGGATTCACAGAAAGTCAGATTCTAAGCAAGAAACAGACTGTTTAATGGTTTTGATCATTGGTATGAGATCAAACTGAAACTTGTTTATATTGACCAAATCTCATTTATTTGTTGGTTGTGAAAGATTTATGATGCCAGTCAATTTTGTGTGTTGGATGACTAGGCTGATTATGGTAGAAAACACAGAGTTGATCTGAAGAAGAAAATAGATGTGTTCAATTTTGGACAACCTCGGATTGAAGTTCCTTTGCATATCCCCAGGAAAGGGAAATAGTGAGTTGTATGTATAAGACAGAAGCTCAGTTGAAATGAAAATACTGGAAACAGTTGGAAGAGTTATTATTATATAGGTATTTGAGACCATGAAAATTGGTGAATTCTTCAAATTAATGTTGAACAAGGGAGAACTCTGGAAAATTAGAAATCATAAACAAAAGAATAAGGGTTAGTGAACCCATGAAAACATGAAGAGTGAGTTCAGCTGTTATGAAAAATGGTATAGAGAATTTCTCAAAAACCTTACCACATGGCCTAGCAATTCTACTCCCAGGTATCTATACAAAAAAATATATAAACATTCTCATTTAGAAGGTTATGTACATGTCTATGTTTAGTAGAACACTATTTGCGGTAGTAAATTTATGGAAACAGCCTAAGTGCCGAATAACAGACAAGTGGAGAAAGAAGATATGCTATATATACAGAATTGAAATCTACTCAGTGATATAAAAAGGTGACAACTTGCTGTTTACATTTACGTTAAGGGGATTAAGTCAGAAGGAGAAAGATAAATGCCTGAGCATTTATATGTGGAATATAAATAAATGAAAAAGAGGAGCAGACAAATCTAAATTAAAACAAATCCTAAAAAATTGACTGTAGAATTGAGACTCCCTGTGAGAAAGAAGAGAAAATAAAAGAGGTAGGGAGCCTGATGAACTAAGGTGGTGTATTATTGGTGCTGTGGTGAGCAAGGGGTGGTAACATACATTTGAAGAGGTGAGAACCAATACACTTAAATCAATACCGACTTTAAGCCAATGTTACCAAAATACAAAATTATACAATTCAAACATGAAGAACAAAGAGTTAGAAGATTACCATTAAAATATGAAATAGTATTATTTACCATGTGTAACTCTTTGATACTGAACTTAGTCAGCAAGAGTTTGGGTATCAAAGCAGACATTTAGTCTTGGAACTTAAAAGAGTAGGGGGTTGTAGGTAGTGAGTGGAAACTAGTTCCAAACTGAAGATTGGTTCAATAAAACAAGAAGAGTAGTACATTCATAGAGTAATTATGGTGACTTTCGCTTGAGTAGCTTCAGTGTGTGATAGCAACAGAAGCATCTAAGGATGATGCTTCCCTAGACTCTAGGGAGATGAGGAGTATATAGGTGTCTAGAGTTTTTCAGGCAAAACTTTTCAAGAAGCTTGACCCTAAAGACAAGGGAAATGATAGTGATATGAAGAATTTCTTGCAAGATCTAGGAGATGGGGTTTGGGAGAGATGGGAAAGAGCTGAACATGTTATTTAAATACCATGGGTTATGTACTTTCAGAAATATTTTGTATGGAGTTAAAATGATAGAAAAGCAGAGTGGTTCTAAATATAGTAAGGGATAGCACACTGTCACAGGAGTTTTTTTTATTTGCTGTTTTCACAAATCCAAGAAACTATGTTTTATGATTCAAAGTCATCACACATATTCTACTTATTCTTTCTATTGAGATATCCTTGTCTTTTATTTTTTCCATTTCCTCTTAATTGACCTTCCTTACCTGTATATTTAACTGATGTTGAATTTTATATAATATTCTGAGTTTGGTTGTGTAGCTAAAATTGGCCTGCCTTGTTTCACTGAAGTATGATTATCCCTTTATTAAGCTCCTGTGATTGGCTAGCTATTGTAAGAACCATCTCACACTTCTAGCTCATTAGAAGACTTGCAGTCACAGCTAATTTTCACATTAACGGATGCCAACTATTTTTTATTCCTTCATAAACTTTCGTGAACTATATTTGAGTTTAAAAGTATAAGTACATTTTAGTATCTTCCTATTAGCCAAGGAATTTAGTTCATCACTTTCACATTGAATTTTGATTTTTTAAACTACATTGTTTGTTCTCTATGTACTTTGTAATCTCCTGACAATATGATATATATCCTTTTATGTCTCATCTAAAGCTTGGATAAAAATGAGAAACAGCTGAGCTTACAACTTTGTGGTGTTCCACTGGAGATTTAGCCAAAATTTGAAATCTATGCCTTATTCAACAATAGAAATTATTACAAAGACATGTGAAGAATTCATTTAACAATATTTCCCAACATTTTACTAACTTTATATAAATACTTTATTCAATGTCAAATGAGTGAAAATTTATCAAAGGATTTAGTAAATGTTGTCCAAATGAGTGAAAATTTATCAAAGGATTAAGTAAGGGTTGTATAGCAGTTTTTTTTTTTTGAGGGGGGGGTTAATCTTTATGGATTTCTTAGGATTTTATTATTCTATTTAAGGAGTGACAAATCATTTTTCAATATAGTGCTTGACTTTTCTGAGTGAATTTTCATGCCATTTTTAAGAGTGGAAGCATTGTATAACAATTATAGATGCTAGCATCTAGCAAAATCTTTTTTTTTTTAAATCTGGCTTTGATATTTATTAACTCTATGTACAAGGTAAATTATAACTTTTCAGTATATAGAAAGGAGTAATAATAGATGAAATCACAAAATTATTAAGATTTAATGAGAATCCAATCCAGAGTCTAGTCTATTAGTGTATATATGATACATGAGATTTCCTACTACCAGAATGAAGGGTAACAGCACTGTGTTAGAGTGATATTACATCTATTTTGAAGATAAAGTTTTAGTTTGTTTCATTCACTCAATAACCCAATGTTTTCTAGGCATTTGACAATGTTATCTATAGGGTATAATGAATTATGAGTTACATTCATAAATACTCCAGGAAAATAGCAAAAGATGAACAAAACTAGCCTCAAAATTTAGATATTCTTGAACACCAGTTGATTAAGAGTTAGCATAGTATTTTAACAATTCAGTAATTGTCATTAGTATGGACATTTTGTGAATATTCACAATAATTATCCTAAAATCAACCCTTATTTTTGTATAGTCAATAACTAAATATCTTTTTGTATTCAGCTTCAAAAATAATATGTTGGGGCAACAAAGTTTGGCTCATACAGAAGCTTAGGTACCAATTGTGAATGATTGAATAGTTTATTATCAGCATGTAAGTCATATACAATTAAATACTTCCTAGACAGCTATGGAGCTCAATATTTTCTGTTAATGGAGAAAGGTATTTTCCTTCTAATTAAAAAGGCCCTTTTTAAGTTGATTACTATTATTTATAGCTAGGTAGCCTCAAGTTTGCCATCAATATAGAATAGTAAAATTAGAATTAATGATGTCTCAATGTAATTTGGAATAGATTATGACTTTTTTTATGAGAAAAATGTATTCCCAAACTCTGCTGTTGGAGTGAATGAATAGTATTATACAACCATAGAAAGCTGTCAGATACTTATTTGGTAGCTAGATTTAATAGCACTGATTAGAAAGATCAACTAAAAATATCATTTAGACATGACAAATCTGTTTTGCTTTTACTGGATTGATCAAAACATTCGGTGTTTTTCCCTTAGGTGAATTTTTAGTCATCTGAAATGAGATTTGAAAAAATATGTTAATGCAGGAATTCCCACTTTGAGAAGCTAGACACTGAGTGTTATACGAAATATTATTTAAATATTTCAGGTATACGTAAATAAACAGTGAACTAGGACTTTCAGTTTTGTAGTACAAAGGGGTTGGTGATTATCTACATGCAGACACATGTTACAATATATAGAATTCTTAATCTATATGCTGTGAAATTATCAAAGGCAGAGGAAAACGGAATTATTTTTATTGAAAAATTTCCTCAACTTCAGGTAAGAAAAACAGGATCCTCAGTCTTTCTTTTCATTTATTTTATTTATTGTTTATTTTTGCTTGAAGATATTTACCTTATTGACTTTCCTATTCCCACTCCCAATTTGTAAGAAATGTTAATTTATTAATATCCATAAATGGGTAGGTGTGCTGTGAGTAGATGTATACTAAATTTTTGATCCTGGTCTTGGTGAAGTTTAGACCAGCTAGAATTTTATCAGAAGGTTCTGGAAATAAGAGACATAGAATGTTTGAGAAGCTCTCTAACCATAAGGAAACTGTAATCACAAGAACCAAGTGGAAAGTGAATGCAAAATCAGATTTAAGAAGTGGCTAATCTTTGAAAGCCTTCACAAACATATAGATAAATTGATCATCAGAGAGAAAATTCAAAATATTTGTGCAAATATCTGCAGAAATCATCCACTCACCATTAATCTATGGAAATACATGGATGCCTCTTAAGAAGCAATGTTAAAAAGAAGGGGTAGAACCCAATAAAATAGACTAAACTAGAGCTATTGCCAGACTAGTGCTATAGATTTATTACCTAAGTGACCTCTGCTGGGTGAGAGGCCAATAACCATGACAATTATCTGAGAAGATTGTGGAAGAAATTATGT
This sequence comes from Uropsilus gracilis, assembly GCA_004024945.1. Classification (NCBI taxonomy): domain Eukaryota; kingdom Metazoa; phylum Chordata; class Mammalia; order Eulipotyphla; family Talpidae; genus Uropsilus; species Uropsilus gracilis. The sequence goes on from PVHY01001141.1 coordinate 47,560, forward strand.
AGTTAATACAGCTAAAGTAATTAGAGCAATGTCTTGACATGGTAGTTTCTCTACTGTGGCAATAGTATGCAATATGCAGATGATATGATTCTTTATGTAGAGAATCCAAAAAAATTCACATAAAAACTTCTTGAAACAATAAACTGGTTCAGTAAGGTAGCCAGTTACAAAATCAACACACAGAAGTCAGTAGCCTTCCTATATGCAAAAAGGCAAGCAGAAGAAGAAGAAATTGAAAAAGGCATCCCATTTACCATCACACCAAAAACAATTAAATACCTGGGAGTAAACCTAACAAAACATGTGAAAGAATATACAAAGAAAACTTTAAAACATTACTAAAAGAGATAGAAGACATAAGGAAATGGAAAGCCATTCCTTGCTCATGGATTGGAAGAATTAATATCATCAAAATGACCATCCTACCAAAAGCAATCTACAGATTCTATGCAATCCCTATAAAAATTCCAATGACCTTTTTTAAAGAGATAGAACAAAAATTACAAAAATCAATGGAATAACAAAAGACCTCGAATATCAAAAAACCTCTTCACCAAAAATGAGAGAAAGGAGGCCTAACTATTCCAGAATTCAAGCTATACTACAAAGCCATAATAATTAAAACAGCATGGTACTGGTACAACAACGGGCAATCAGACCAATGGAACAGAACTGAGAGCCTGGAAATAAGGCCACACATATACAGTCAACTAATAATTAACAAAGGAGTGAAAAACTTACTTTGGAACAAAGATAACCTCTTCAATAAATGCAATAAATGGTGCTGGAAAAATTGGATTAACACATGCAAAAAAATGAACCAAGACAACTCCCTCACACCATGTACAAAAATCAATACAAAATGGATAGAAGATGTAGATGTCAGACCTGAAACCACAACATACTTAGAGGAAAATTTGGGCAAAATCCTCCATGAGGTACAATTCAGAAGTCCCTTTCTGGAAACATCTGCAGAAGGCAAAAAATTGAAGGAAAACATAAACAGATGGGACTGTATCAAACTAAAAAGCTTCTGTAGAGCAAAAGGAACAACAGAAAATGCTAAAAGAAGCCCAACCAAATGGTAAAATAATTTTTTCCTCCACAAGAGTGATAAGGGTTTAATAATGCAGATCCACAAGGAACTCACAGAACTAAACAAAAATAAAACAGAAGCCCAATCAAAAAAAAAAAAAAAAAATGAGAACTAAAAAGACACTTCTCCAAAGAGGAAATACAAATGGCCAACAGGCACAGGAAAAATTGCTCAATGTCACCAGCAATCAGAGAAATTCAAATCAAAACCACAACGAGATACCACCTTACACCAGTAAGAATGGCCCATATCAAAAAAACAGGCAACAACAAGTGCCGGTGTGGATGTGGAGCACTCTTACACTGTTGGAACACTCTTACACTGTTGGAGCACTCTTACACTGTTGGTGGTAATGTAAACTGGTTCAGTCACTATTAAAAGCAATTATGGAGGAACCTCAAACTAATGAAAATGGAACTACCATTTGACCCAGCAATTGCTCTTTTGGGAATCTACCCAAAGGAGACCTCAGTGTGGGTACAAAAGGACCCGGATTTTTATTGCAGCACAATTTATAATTGCAAGGACATGGATACAATCCAAATGCCCCCAAACAGATGAATGGATGAAAAAGATGTGGTATATATACACAATGGAATATTACTTATCAATTAAAAATGACAAATTTGATGAATTTATCAAAACATGGATGTACCTAGAAGAAATCATACTAGTAGAAACAAGTAAGAAAGAAAAAGACAGAAACCAAATGGTTTCACTAATATACGGAAACCAAATGAAAGTGCACAACAGGAGGGTGGGGACCAGCTGGAGCAGTCGGGGAGGGGAGGTGGTGGGTGTCCCCCAGGGAATAAAATGATGTGAAATATATATATATATAAATTATTCAATAAAAAAACTGTAAAAGTTGCAGTTTGCATTGAAATTGCTTTGTTTTAGTGCTTATGAATTTTACTACTTAAAATTTAGGGTCCTTTCAATCAAAACATGTATGATTCATTCATTTAAGATTTGACTTTTAAAGTTTTGTCTACAAGGAATTATCAAACCTGAGGTTATAGTTTCTGTTTATAGTAATAACTCAAAATATGTTTTTATTCTGTACAGTTCTCCATTGACCTTTAGACTCATATTGTTGCTAGACTATTTGACATTTACAAATGGATGCTTAATAGATAGATCAAACAATATTTTATAAAAGGAACTATTTATTTCATCCAACTAATCCTATCCTTTTCGGGATTTCTCATTTCCGTAATTGTTAAAACTATCCATCATCATAGTCAAGCCAAAACTTAGTTGTTTTCCTTAATTTCTGGAATGAGGCAATCTTTAACTCTGTAAATGATATTTAAGTTATGCCCTGTTGATACATATAGATTTAAACACTCAGGAAAGTGGCGAATCAACTTCCCAGTCTTATGTTTGTGGTAGCTACCTGAAATCCAGTGCTCCACACTGACCAGTCACTCATTGGTTAATCAACTCCTCCAAACAGCAGGTTTAGTTTAAAGTTTTACCTCCCTGTGTGGTGCAGGATATTCCAGAACAGAGAATTTTTCTAGAAACATATTTGTTTTGAAATTACATTTGAAAAGAGCTGTGTAAAAAAAAGGAAAATAGTATATATCATAGCTTTCTTATAGAGGTTATATTGTTCATTTCATATTAAAAGTAAAATCCTAAAATCTTAAATCTAAAATGAGTTTAAACTCTAGTTTCAAATTTATTATCAAATTTACTTTTCAGTGTGTTTTATTGTTACCAATGGCACTGCAAGCTACTGAGTTTAAAAGAAGTCAATCAACTTTTGTTTCTTGCCTGTTTATCTAAGCAGCATATAACAGAAAATATAAGATATTATTATACTTAAAATATATTGTGTTAATATACTGTGTAAATATACTGTGTTAACTGTGATTAACCAGACATTCATTAAGTTCTGTTGACATGCTATCTACCATTTGATAACAGTTATAAAAATGAATAGAATAACAATGTCATAAAAATAGTGCTCTCTCTCTTATTCTCTCTCTCTCACACACACACATACACATACTAATTGTTTAGATAGAATAATCAAAAATCAAACATGAAGTTGTTATACCAGCATGAGATACTCTCAGATGGCAAATGTATCCCTGGCAGGAAGGGCTGACCCCTGCCAGGAGATGGCAGATACAGTTCAATGTAAAATGTGATGGGGAAGTTGATGCAGTTTTATGGAATAAATGTTATAAGCCAAGGCCCACGTTAGATAGTTTAAAGGTAAGTTAGTTTAATGTTTGCAACTATTCTTTGAGGTAGTAGTATTTCCCTTAACTTACTTGTAAGAAACAAGAAGCTCAATAAGTTTGATTTGTTTGCCCAAATTCACAATTAGAAAGTGAACTGTCTAGAATCAACAGAGATTTGCAATGGTCCAAAACTAAGTCCTTTCCATGAGCTAAGTCAACGTCATTGCTGTTTGGAGACACAGGAGCCAAGAAACCAAACATCCATCGAGAGGTAGAGAGGTGGCCGTTACTACTGTACTATTCGTTATGGTGGGCACACTTCTAGGCCTTGTATTTATAGGAAATCTGAGAGGCAAAGACTGCAGTCTAGTGACTGGTACTACTAATGGAAAACAAAGATACAAATAAATGCTTCACATATAGAGTATATAGTTGTAAGTGCTTTGAAGAAAGAGGTGATTTCAAAGCGGGTAGAATGTAACGCAGAAAGTATCATTTTAAGCAAAGTGACTAGGGGTATTCTGAAAAACAATCTGGCTGGGCCACATAGGACCTAAGGGAGAAATAGCTGCAATGACAGTATTCTGGGCAACCATGCTACTACATCTACAAGGCAGAGTTGCTAGGCTTGAGGGGTGCCAGGAAGACAGGGTAACTAAAATTGAATGAGGGAGGCAGAGAGGCTTGAACATAAAAGAGGCAAAGGAAGTAGCCAGTTTACGTATGTGCACAAATGACGGGAAGGCATTTATACTTTAGGTGATGTAAAGCTCTTGAATTTTGAGCAAGTGGCTATTAAGAGCTAACTTAGATTAAGTACCACTTTTGCCGTTTTGTGAAAAATGTAACAAAAGTCAGAGCAGGCAAGCCAATTACAAAGTTATAGTTCAGGCCCAGGAGAGATGGTGACTTAGAGTAGGATAGTGACTGTGAAGACAGTGAAAAGCAGTCATATTTGAGTTTATTTTGATGGCATATATAGAAGGATTTATGATTGTAATGCTGTTGCTGATTTAATTGACTGTGGTTTCAGCTCTCTCATTCTTAGAAATTCAAAGGATATTATGAAGAAATTAAACAACTTTTGATATCCCCTTTTCTGAGTTCCAGTTTCTCATTTAAAATACCCTTTGCCATTCCCTTTGCCTGATTATTAGAATGATCGCTGTCAGGAACTCCTGATTTGCAGTTGTTTAATTTTGATCTCAGCGTAAGTCTCACCAAACAATGGATTTTTGCAGCAATGTCCCTTGTCTTTAATCTTATTTAATTTAAGATGTCTTTAAGATGGTGGACTGGAGTGATCTCTTCCTCTAGGAACATGCAGATGGGCATCAGCAGGGGAGCAACTGCACTTGGAAGAAAACTGAGGACTTGATGATTAGCTTCTCCACAGGGAGGTGAAACAGAGACTTATAAATGGTTGGAAAGCTTAAGAAATGGTAGTGTCAAATCAATATCAGGATTTTGGGAAAGGTGCTCTTCCCTCTCCTGCCCAAACTCTTGGAGCCTCTCTCTGTTTCTAGCCCACTGAAGCCCACTAAGTACAGCCCTCCAAAAAGAACACTGATGGTGGAAGGTATGTGAAGTCTATACATTGGCTGCTGGTTGCTAACTTGGCATCCCCCAAAGCTCTTATTCCTTCCTTGTCTAGGCCCCCAGGACTTCCCTGAGAGTCTAGCCACTACAGATGAGTAAGAGCCTCATAAAATCAAAAACCCTGACTCCTGGGTGAGTGTGGAGCTGATCCCAGGTGCTATTCTAGTACATATGGGGCAGTTAGGGCCTAGCATTGTGGTGCAGGGAAGCTCCATTCTCTTCCCATTTTGTCAGGAACCTGATCAGCCTAATTACTCTGCAATTTGTGGTTTCCCATGGTGCTTACTTGTGGCTTTAGTCCACTACTCCATGCAAGCTCTGCTTGAAGCTCAGGGGGAGGACACTTGCAACAAAATATGCTGAGGTCAAAACTAACTTGTGGCTGAAGGGTTATTTGTGATTTGGGGCTTCTGAAAGGACATTGCTGTCTTGATATTCCTCAAGTAGACAGTGATTGCCGATCTGTCTCTCAGCTCAAGCACTCTAATATCAAGAGAATCTGATGCCCTTGGCAAAGTACTGTAGCAACCACTCCTCTAAACAGCCAATCCATTCCACACTCCTCTAGGTGAGATTCTTGGTCCACTACTCTATATAGACTCTTGATGTACAAGCCTCCTGATTGATGATGAAGCTTCAACCAATATAAAACAGAAAGCATAGCAACCTAGACTAATGACTGCAATTTTAATGCAATACTTTGACAGCAAACTGAGGAGAAAATCAGTCTAGTATAATTCATGGAAACAATTACATAATATCAAACAGAATGAAAAGACAGAGGAATTCACCAAAATTAATATTTCAAGGCAAAATTTTGGGAAAAATATCCCTAGCAGAATTAACCTAACTACCAGAAGAAAACTTCAGAGCAACAGTATTAAGGATGCTAATGAATCAGTCAAATTATGGAAACAATCAAGAACATATGAGTGGATTATGTGGTAGTATATATATATATATATACACATAATGTATACTATTGTTCATTTGTTAAAAAATACTGATCCTCTATAAAAAAAGATGAATCAATTTATTCCAACATGGATAGAACTAGAGAGGATTATGATAAGTGAAATAAAGAGAAAGACAAATACTCAATGATTTTACTCTCATGGAATATGAAATAAAAACAAAAGATAACAAAAGAAAATAGACACTTGGAATGAGAATGCAGAACTGAGGCTCCAGTGGCAGGTGTGGTGGGGTTTGGTATGATGGGATTTGCAATAAACGAGGGAGCCTGTCAATTGCATGTGGTAGAGGATTGTAGTCATCTTACTGGTAGGTAGTGTGATAATAGAGTTATGATAATAGAGTTATGATCACACTGATATACAGTGTGATCTGATATACACACACGTGTGTGTGTATATATATATATATATTATATATAACCAGAAACACACATATAGTGTTGTAAAACAAAGTTTCCTTAACAGGCATAATCAAAAATTAAATTATGTATCTTTTAAGGAGAGATGCTGGTACTTCCACCCAGATATGGGAAATATTATTATTCTTAACATTTACTTTTTGCTTTCACTTTATGATCAAGAATATGATGCTACCCTGTGTATGGTTCCTTGGTAAAATGAGAAGTAGAAATGATATAGGGACTTTTCCATATGCTAATTTTATGGCAAAGTATCTTATTTACATATTTCATGTTTGTTTCCATAATCCTGTAAAATTGTATTATTTTCATCCACAGAGGAAAATAGAGACTGAGAATTTATGTATCAGTATCAACTTCATACCAGTAAGAAGTAGAGTCAGGATTTGAGACTCCCCTATATTTCTCCTAAAAGTGCGAAGCACAAGCTTTCTGTTGCAGATGCTTGACAGATCTCAGACTAAATTCCTGGAGCAACCCCTGAAGGAATGCCTTTTTTCCTCTAGCACTTTAAAGTTTCTTTGTGACATTCAGGCTAACTGTGCTGCTTATTTTGTAATCCAGTCAAATGCAGCAGCAGTTTTATATATCTGCCTTTGAATTTCAGATCCAAGAAACTGGCAGCAGCATGAATTCCTCAGTGTAAAAGCACTGTAATGATCTGACTTCGTCAACGGGTTGACATCAAATTCTTTTAGCCATATACTTTTTGGGGGATAGAAATAAAAATAGTTGCAGAGGAGTGAATTTGAGTAGCAATATAGACACAATTTAACTTGAACAAATTAATAAAAGATCTATAATGAAGGTCTGTTTAATCCCCAGTTCTTAGATATACTACGAAACATACATTTCCTCCAATTTGCCCTTTCCTCCTCAAATCTGACCAAAAGTAAATTTCAGTATCACTCCATATTATAGTGTACATCTTTTCTGAGACAGGGACAATCAAGGTTCTTCTCAGATGGTGATAACTGAGTTATTCTCAGAAATAAACAAATTAAAGATAAATGACTATTTGAAGTGTTTTTATTTCACATCTTAGTCATTCTGATTTGTATAAACTTAAGCATATTCTACCACAACTATAATAAGGAAATAGAAAAATTATATAACCTTTATAATCCAAGAAAACCACTCAGTTCAGTTGAATAGTGCCCACTTAATATAGGGTGATGGTTAGAGAACTACTTTTAAAGAATGTATAGTCTATGGAAGATTGAACACATAAGGAGAAAAGAAATAATAAGATGCAAATGCTGTCAGACTCCCCAAGTGGTTACTTTCTCACCTTGAAAAACCAAAACAGATTTGTGAGTGGGGAAACTCTTAGGTTGGCTAGGAAAATATAAAGGGGGAGAGATTTCTGATACAGGAAAGTAGTTGAAATAAGGGACTCAAGTGTGTGGGATCTTGCTCTATATAGTATTCTGCTTCTTGCTGTCTCCTCCCAAATCCACCAAGTCAGTTGAGCTGGGAGACAAGCTGAGTCTCCATTTCTTTTTATCATTAGTAAGTCAAAAGAAAAGTTCTTGGAAGAGGGGATAGTTGACATTCTGCTATCCTCCCTTTATCCCTATATGGGTGGGATAAGGGTGGAATTAGCAAAGAGCTGAGTTTTCACTCCAACCCTAATGCAACAAAACAATGTAAGTCAATCCTCTCTCTGCTTCCTCTGTGATGTCCTTGGACTCAGATGAGAACTGAGATTGCTTACTCACTTAAAGTCAATGAGATGGCTGAGTCAGTACACTAGAGAACAGAGTCAGCAAACAAGAGAATGGGCCAATAAAATCTATACATGCTAAACAACAACAAAAAGGTAGGCAGGAGTGGGGGGTGGTGTTAAAAATAAATTTACATCAGAGATCTGTGGAACATGAACAAAACAACTAGCTTTTGTTTCATAGGAACCCTGAAAGGTGAGAGAAGAGAGGTTTAATTGAAATAGATATAGAACAGTTCTTTTTATTCATTTACATTTTTGCAAAAGTAAATACAATATCACAAATTCTACATATGGTGAAGTCAGATGCAAAAATCCTTAAGATATTGACAAATCTAATTTACCAGTTAATAAGAGAATACTCATACTAATCACAATTTTTTCTAGGTATCTTCAACATTCACATGATCATTTAATGCAATCTGCTATAACAGGCTAAAGAAGAAAAAAAATCACAAGATTCTATCAACTATTAAATAATATTGGACACTACACCTACTCATCACCTACTCAGGGAAGCAAGAATGGCATAGGAAACAGGATTTACTCTGTCTGATGATGAACATCTGCTGATTGAACCTGATACAGGGTTTTGAGTGATTCAGGTAAAAATTGCTGGCGCCAGAGTACCCTGCTGGATGGGGTCTGAGAGAAAGACATGTGAGAGAAGTGAGATGCGCCAAAAGGCAAATAAAAGGAGCAATGGTAGGAGAAAAAAAAAGGAAGGAATAGGAGGGAGACGAGAATGGCAGACTGAGAAAAGAGACCCACGTGGCCTGGGCAGCGGAAGCCCCTGGAAGACTGAGCTGGAGGTGGCAAGGAGCTATGTGATGACCAGTAAAAGAGTGGCTGGTGTCGAGAGTGTGGCACCGCAGCAAGGCGGCGTAGAGAGCTGCTACTAGGAGATGGCCAGGGATTTGGAAATTGTGCATCAGTAATTATGGAAGTGTTTGAAGCACCTTGGAGAAGCGGAGCAGCGTGGAACACTGGAGAGAGAAGAAAAGAGAAGACTCTGGAGAAAGATTGGATTTTGCAGTGCTTGCCTCAGGTTTGAAGGGGCAAAGGGCACCATCTTGGACACGTGTTTGGGACTTTCTGACTAAATGGTGATTAGAGTAAGATAACTGGCCACCTGTGGCTTTGAAAACGTTTCCTTTTCCCTATTATTAATAAAACCCTGTTGTTTAAACTGCGTTTGAGTGGCAACTGCTATGCATAGGTGAGGAAACCTGGGCAGCAGAAGCCGCGTTTTTAAAGGTTTGTTTTTTTCTTCTCCATGGCTTGTTGATTAGCGGCTCCTGATTTCAAATCTGATTTTCTTACCTGATTTCAAATCTGGTTCTGTTGCTTGCTCTGTCTTTTCAAGCTATATTTTATCTTTTAATATGTCTTCTATTTTTTCCTTGTGTATTGTAGGGGAGGTGAGTTAAATCAAACTTCTTTCATCATTAGCCTGTATAATCAGCACCTGGTATGTTATACCTTCCCTGTGTTTGTGCAGTTCAGTGAGTGTGAACATGTGGATATGTGCATACCTGGACCTAGGAGAGAGAAGATAAGGGGCACTGAGAGTGTGCATGAGCATAAGAGAGCAGGAACGGATGCCAGAAAGAGAGAAAGAGGTCAGAGAAAGAGCATGAAGATTTCTGTTGGGGAGGAGGGGAGATATGGCTGCCTCCCAGCACCACTGGATCATACCTTGCCCTGCCTGATCTGTCTGTGCAACTGGTACAATCACTGAAGAATCTGCGCAGGCTGGTGGGCCTGATGTCTGATGCCTGTTTCTCCTTCTAAGCATAAAATGCCTTGTAAAGAGTTCTTTAATGAATGTGATGGTGTGGCAGATGCCTTGCAATCTTTGGATTAGGTCTCATTCATTGGCCTATCTCTCTGCACCATGAACTTCATCAGGGCTCCTCTTCCCCTAGGACTATGACCACCTTAGGTGCAACAGGATGGCTAGAGCAGACTGTAGTTAGGTATTTTCTCCCTTATGGAAGACTATCTATCTGAAGTTAGATATTTGTCTTTATTCATGTGGAAAACTAGAGTCAGCTGGAGCTGGCTGTTCCCTCCCTAAGATCATTTAGGCTCTGACAAAACATTGGTAGGTGAGGGACTACTTAAAAATTTCTCCTATGGGAAGACTTGGGAGAAGATGAGGCTGCTCATTTAAAATGGATATGTTTTTCCTGCTTTTGGAGTAAGCAGGAGGAGGTTTTTCTTCGCTATTCACTGTGAGAACCAGATCTAAGTCTATCATTCACCCCACAAAGCAAGCCACCCCTCCTCCATGAATGAAGAAGTTGCCTGGAGTTTTTGGCTCTCAGAATTGTTTGCCATTGTCTTCCTGCTTTCTTCAGCTCCAGATTGGTTTTCCTACCAAAGACTGATTCCTACAGAGCTTTCAACTTATGAGTTTCTGCTCTGGTAAGTTATAACTTTCAGTGTTTGCCTAATGGCCTGTCTGAATTTGAGGGCTGCGACGACTTGTGACTCTACCTGCTTTACTGATTTAAGAAAAATTGTTGATTTTCTGGTTTTTACTTGGTAGCATGGAGTTGTAACTTCTACCTTTTTTCTATGCCAGACCAAAAACCAAAACTAAATTGGCAAATTCTTATAAAAATTAAACATGTGTTTCCTATATGTAAGCCAGAAGTTTTACTGTGAGTCTTTTATTCCAAAAGGATGAAAACTATGTTTAAACAAATCTGAATGTTATATTCAGATTTATATATGAATATGGATATATATATATGATATATATATGAACATGGATATTTATATAAACTTTATTATAATCTCCCAAATTAAAAATAAGTCAATTGTTCTTCAGTAGATTATCATGAAAAAAGCCTTGGCATATCCTTCACATGGAATACCATGCAACAATGAAAATAATAAACTACTAAAACTGGATACATCTACACATTATTATGCTAAATGAGAAAAGTCAAACCATAAAGGTTGTACAAATGAAGCATTCCACTTAATACTCTTGAAAATAAATTGAAATAATCAAATTATACAACTGGAAAATCCATTGTTGGTTTTAAGTAGTGAAACTTGTATGAAGGCGAGGGATGTGATAATTGATGTGCATAAAGGGGCTTTATGGCAGAGAGATTTTAGTCAGGTTCTCCGTTGATTTGGGCAGATGAATAGTCAGAGTTCTAGAGCCCTCAGTGTATCTTATAGGCTTTACTGTTCTCTTAGGAAACCAGGCACACAGGCATATCAGGTAAGGATGATGTCATGGAGACCTGACACCAAGCCACCTAGACCCTCAGGAGTCCTTAGACGTTACACTTTCTCTGGTCTCTCTCTCTCTCCCCTCTTATTCTCCCTCTCTCCCTGCTTCTAGGCTCAGATGTGCAAATTGCACATGTGCACACATAAGTTCTCTTTATGTTACGGAAATATCCTGTAGCTGATGCTGTCATTGTCAGTATGTTATTTGTGATTTTTACTATAGTTCTATAAAATGTGCATTTTAAGGATGCTAGGCAAAGGGTAAAAACAGATCACTCTGCATTCTTAAAACTGCAAGTAAGCCTGCAATTCAAAAATAAAAAATATAACTGAAAAATTTAGGATGAACAAGTTGTTTAATATTATTAAAGAGTAAGTGCTTATTAGCAAATTCTGAGAGATGTGAATAGAGAAATAAGTAGAATGGGGACCTGGGAGGACTTCAAGTTTATGGTATAAAGTCTGGAATTATATTGCCAGTGATGTTTTATCATTGTTACTTTTCTATTGCTAGGATAACAAATCATCATAAATTGAATGTCTTAAAATAACCCAAATTTATTATCTCACAATTTTGAAGGCCATAGACATGACTCTAAAAGTTGTTTTTCAGAGGTTTGTACATAGGATTTATATAAGCAAACTTGTAATTCAAAGTTTACGTGCAATGTGAAGAATCTGTTATTTGTGGAGTAGGAATGACTTCTATTAATCTTTCTTGGTTTTTCCCAGTAATTTTCTATTTAATGTGATTAGAGCTCAGGTGAGATTGTTCTTGGAAATTGCTTTAGCAGCATAGATATTAGTTAAATCATCATAAACATGAATTACATTTACTGATTTGTTGTGATTAGTCTGTTTAGCATAAATAATTTCCATAGAGATTTTTTTTTGCCTGATCAGAAAATGTGATACCCCACCCAACTGTCTCCATGGCTTAACCAACTGTACTGTCATTTCATGAAATTTTAATAGTTCACAATAAATTGCAAATGAGTTCAGTGTTATTACTTGCCATGAAGTAGAGCAGCTAAAAGAGGTAGAAATGTGAAATCCAAAACCAGTGAAATTAACATTTAAAGCAGCAATCAATGAAAGTATCATCCTGAATCTCAATATATGCTAGATTCCTAGACAATGAATTCATAAAGCAGAATTTTGAAAAATTTGGCTACAACTTCTGTAGTTCTTGAAAGGAGTACCGATATCAACTTGCTGATAGAATTTTAAAATTTCTTTGCATAAGTTGGAATCATCGCCAACATTATTTTGTAGTTATTTGACATAATTTATAACTGAATGCTAAAGAAGCTTTAATATAATACTTTTGTTAGATAAGATAGAGTATTAGCGACAAAGGAAGGAGACTCAAAGACTAACAAAGAAACAGGATCTTTATTAGAAAAAACTGGGTGCACAGTCTACATGCACACAGCCAAAAGCTAGAGCTTTGAAAGTCTAGAGGCGTAGCTGCATGGATGTGACCTTGTTTTCTGGTGCAGGAGTGGGGGGTTTGATCAGTTGGGATAGATCAGGTGTGGTAGAGGGAGTTTGGGCAAGTCTGTGATGCTTTTCTTTTAATATCATTAGCCAAAAAAAATGGGGACTAAGGTCATTGGTTTCCCTCTGGCCAAACTTAGTCACGTGATATAGGGGATGGTGGGATTTTCTGATAAATAGGAAAGTGTTTGGGAAAGAGATCATCCTTTCAACTTTATCATAAGCTTTATAATTTATTAGCATCCTTGTGATACTCTGGAGTTTTCTTAAATTCAAGTGCAATATGAATGGCAGAGACAAAATGAAAATTTACTTTGTTTCTAGGCTAGATGTATTAGCAATAGTGTGCATATTTCTTCTTTCAGATAGTGAAATAATTATCTCCACCACAGATTGTAAAATATTATATAGGCAATATAAAACACAAAATGTCTCTATACTTGTATGTCTCTATACAAAATATACTTATATTTTGTAGCCAAACTACTAATTAGAGCTTGTGTAGAGGAGAATATAAAACACAGTGAAGGGTCATCAGAAGAGAGCACATGTAGAATTGCAGGAGCAATTAGAAAAGAAAAGATGTGATGTAAAATGGAAACTGACATTTAGGCCTCTGACTGGTCATTATGCCTACCCCCTGAATTTGTAACCAATGGAATTAACATGGAAACATGCTTCAGTCCAACATTAAAGCTTAGAAATTTAGGGCTATCTATTCATAGACAATGTTGTTTTGTTAGGTGTGACCTCCCCATAGCCAGGAATGTTTAAGTGAAGCCTGGACTGCCAACTTCTAGACACATTTTTGAGAGAGCTGCCTGTATTGTGGACATGCTTAAATTAGAGGAATAGATCCTGTTCCTTGTTATGTTTCTATGATTATTCAGTATAACAAAAGAAGATGGTAAAGTATTCAACTGTCTTTTGAAGTGTTTAATTACCCGATGCTTCCCAGGGAAGCCCATCAAGATTCTTAATAGGTGAGCTAATTGAGGTCAGTGAAAACTCAAGAGAAGTCTAATGATTCATGAAATATTATTTGTTTGCGTGCAAACATCTCAAGTCTACGTTCTGTTCTAGGTTGTCATTTAAACTTCATCTTTCTATTGTAATGTATGTAGCTAAACATCTTAATATTCTCTTCAATATAGTCTGTGGACTAGATTCTTCAATATAGTTTGAGGATTCTCCCTCAAGAACTTTAGTTGAATTTTAGATGTATTTTGGTAACATTTGGCTATTCAAAACAACCATATAAACAGTTCATTACAATATTTATGGTGACAGGGAGCATGTTCCGAGTTTTCTTCATAAGCATCATGCATTCTATGTTTTGATAATTCCTTTGCTCAATCCTTGAATCCTGGTGAATTTTACATAATGGTAATACATTTTACAACATGGGAGAGTTTATATGGCTTCATATATTTCCTAAACCCATTAAGAATTCAAAGAAGGTATAAAAAGTTATGACTTTATTATTTTTACAGAATCCCCTTTGTCTGATTTATAAGGTTAGGACTAAAATCTTGAAATATTGGTCAGCTTGTGACTGATCAGATTAGAGAGAATCAAAATTGGATATTTATTGCAGACATTTAAAAAATGCAATAAAATGTTTAGGTTAAATTAATAGACCAATTCAATGAATAAAATACATGATTTTACTAGCTTTTCTGACTGTAAAGATATCCATTGTATACATCCATGAACATGCAAATATTATCAGCTATTAACTACAAATATTTAAATTCCATCATGCTATTCGGTATTTAATTACCTTAGTCATACTAAAGGATTTTCTGCATTTTTTTATAGATCTTCTTTTCAAACTTTTAATCTATATCTCTGAAGTCTAACTCACGTCTTCCAATATTAAAGATTGATGTTTTTCTTTGACCAATTTTCTGTAATGAATTTTTTTTACTAACATTTAAAATACATCAAATACTCTTTGTTGCTGATGGTTTTTCATAATTTGACCACAGTATGAACATATACTCAACTAATTTAGGGAATTCATTGAAATGTCCCATTTCTATAGCATGTTTCCTATTTCTTTTAGGTAGAGAAGGCTAATGAGCTTTACTTATCAACTCTACCCTAGTGCTTCTTTATCATTAAGAACCTTGAATTCAATCATTTGGATCCCTTAGTATTATTAGCCATATTGGGTAGGGTGATCAAATAGCTATATATCTGTTTTTGAGGTATTAATGATGACCATTAAGATTGGACTGCATTCATTGCTTTTTTGATGATAATACATAAAACTTGTCCCATTATTGTGAGTTTATAGTGGAAGTGACCTTTAATCTTGATAGGGAATTGAATCTTGTGTCCACGTAGTTCTCTGTAGCATTTATAGTTATTTAGTTGAGTCTTACTTGATCGGTATGATGGCATTTGAGGCACAGAAACAGTCCACCAATTCTGTTGAGAAGTACCAGATCTCAATAGGAAAAAGAGAAAGCTTTATACTCCATGGAGATTACCAAATACAATCATTCACCACCACCATTATGTCAACTATAAGCCTACAGTCACTGTGGGTAATAATATTCAAATGAAATCAGGTATGAAACAAGCAAAGCAGAGAACTTAAACTAAAGTTACAGGCTGGAGCAGCTGGCCCTTTAAACCCACCTACTCCTTAAATTTGTCCCATCCTGCAACAGCAATAATAAGACCACACTAAACTTAAGCAGCAAAAGCAAATTTTCTTGTTAAAAAGACAAACAAAAGTCATTGAAGGTACAAGAGGTTCCTTTTATTATCTTACCAATCAGTTCAGTCTCTAAGCTATACATGGGTTCTAAGTCATATGTGTACACAAGGTGGTGCCTGTCCCATCTTTAAGCTAGATGAAGTAATCAAGATGGTGTTGTTGACCCTCTTCCAAAGACACAGCTATTCACTTCAAGCCAAAACAAAACAAAACAAGATGTCATCATCAGTCTTTCTTCAAATGCCAGAGATTCAAATCCAAAGAAGAAACCAGGACCATACATTAAAAAAAAAAAAAAAAAAAACACAAAAAACACAAAAAACATTTACCAGATATTGGAAGAGAACAACAGGCCAAACAACCAACAACTGAACATCAACTTAACCAACTAACAAATCGCAGAAAAATGGGAGATGGAGTGACTGGAAGGGGGATACGGAGGGGGGATATGGAGGGAGGAGGAGGGATCAATTAATGCACAATTGTCACAAATCAATAAAATGAATTAAAAAAATAAAATTAAATAAAAAAAAAAAAGAAAGAAAGAAACCAGGATGGCTTCGGCAATTCTCCTCCAAAAGGTATAGCGCCAGCATTCTTACAGCTTTAACTCTAAAGTGGCCTGAAACCACCAAGACTCACTCAATACAACAGCAGCAACTACTTCAGGTTTTTCAGGATGAAAACAGTAGCACAGCAAGTTCTCTTTGGGTCTCCAGACAATTTTCAAGCTTCACAGTTTCAAAGTTAAAACAAGTTTTCAAGTACCATGTTTCCAAGTCAATTTATACAAGTCTTAAGTGTCTCCAACATGCTTCCCCAGCTCCTCACCAGCCCACACTGGTGATGGAAACCCGTAGTATGGCTTCTTTCCCTGCTCTCCTGCTGCACATGGCAGCAGCAGCTCAGAGACCTTCAGCCTCCCTGCTGCTCCTCTGCTCTATTCCTCTCAGCACATTTCTCTCCGTGTCTCTTTGTTAAATCACCTCCCTCTTTCTCAGTTCTTGTGAGAAGTCTTGATTTCCCTTCTCCAAGTCTCCACCCTCAAGGGCATAATGACTGCTATTTTAATGAAGCTCTATCATGGTAGAGGTCATGCTCTCCCCCAATTTCACCATAGCACCCTATCACAACTCCCCAATAAGGCCAGTTCTCAAGTATTTATGTATTTCTTTTGCAAAACTAGAGAATGGTAATCTAAGACATGATTGTAGCAATTTTCTGAGGAAATGGGCAATGGTAAAAGAAATCCAATATGTATTTTGGAATCATGAAGTTGCAGCCAATTTGTCTTTTTCCTATAACATTCAAGGTTTTCAGATTCTGAGGATGAACATTTTTGTTTATTTTTTAAAGAAAATAACTTTAAAAGTAAAAAAGGCAAAAATAATAGCTATGTATCTGTTATCATTGAGGTATTATTGATGACCATTATGATAAAACTGCACTCAAGATAGGACCCCACCAAAATCTTTAAGGTTAAGATTCCTGTTGATGGAAAAAGCTGCTGTGAAAAACCAAATTTGTTTAATGGATATTGTATCAAAGAGAAAGCTACTAGAACAATTGGAAGATACTTAGTATTAGTTAAGTATTTACATTAAAAAATTTTTTTTAAGAACAGACCTATGAATTTTAAACTGATATGGTGGCAGAAATTTTGTGTTTTTTTATTATAAATATTCATTAATTCTGTTTTCATCATAAGATTATAAATTTTATATACATGGACTATAATTTAAATGCCAAAACTATTTGATTATTCTACTAGCTGATACATGGTGATTTTATTGAAAAGATGCGGTAAATATGTCCTGAATTGTTGTTTACTCTGAATTAATAGAATTTCAAAATTTTAGGCAAAAATACTCATGGATCAACAGTGTGAAGCAAAGCAGAGCTACACTGAAGTAGCTCTTCATAAGAGCTACTTAGTTACAATGCCAGTAACATTAGGGAAAATGAAGCAAAATGGAATTAATATATTAATTGTATTTTTCAGTGAATTATATGATATTTATTTTGTTCTATAACTCTCTTCAGTTTCATCCCTTTCCCATTATTGCTCTAGGGCATTTCCAAAATATGAGATTTTGTGTATGCCCAATCTAATTAGAATCTTTAAATAAAACAAAAGAAACAGCTGAATTTACAAAGTGTATTATTATGTTTATATGTTTCTATCATGGACCTTATCTGAAAAATGAAAAGCATTTTTCAATTCAACGAATTGACTACGTTTGGGTTCTGCATTGTATCACTATATCATTCAGTTAGATGTTCAACTTATTTCTGCACCTGATTCCAGTTAAATTTTTTATGAGTCAGACAACTGGAAAAATTTGAAACTGCTTACCATAAAAGTAGAAGCCAAAATACCTCCAGAGATTATTTTATGCAATGCCATTGTTAGTGTGCAGACTTAGGAGCACTTTGTGACACTAAACTTGTAGCTCTAAAGGGGCCCAGATATCTATGGTGCACAAAGACAAGACATACTTAGTGTGAAAGAGCTTTACTAGAATTAGTGTGCAAAGAAAGAGGACAGAGAATGTTTTTCAATAAAAAATGAAAGTTACCATCCTCTTTTGTATCTGTCCAGCCATACAGGGTTAGCCCCACATGGACCCATTTGGGCCTGAAAGCTTGTACAAGGGTCTCCTTGCCTTCTGTGGTATGTGGCTTCCCTGGGTCACTCAGTTCCACCAACAATAGGAAGAGAAACATAATATCTCTTTTATGGGAATGTCTGTATTACATTAAGTCATCCTATGTAACTGAAAATGTTACTATGGATGGGAAAATAATATTTCAAAATAGAAAACAATAGAAAAATCGAGTATTTATTTACTGTATCTTCTCATTCAGCTGAGTAAATGAACATTAATTTATGTAAATCTAAAGATATAGAAAAACCTGCTTGCATATATTTATCTTTCTTTCCACATGAATACCTGCTTATATTGGAAGTTTTCAGCAGTAGATTCTGATACTTCTTATTTTTACAAATATGTATGTTGTCTTTTCAAAAACTTAAAAAAAATCTTTATGTGGATATTGTAGGACTTTCAGTATTATTGCCAATATTACATTGTCTATATCACTGAATAACTACAAAGAAATTGAATCACAATTCTTTCTTGTCTCTACTGCACTTTTTCTTTTGAGATTTTATTTCTGGTTTGGTTAGTCTTGACACGACCAAAGAATTACTGCCCTTGTATGGCAGATGAATGTCCTGGTGATGCTACCTGTGTTTAACTCTCTAAATCCTTACTTATATTTTTCCTTCCTACATCTTTGAGTTCCATGCAATAAAATAGGATAATGTTTACAATATATAAATATCAAATGTGGCTTTTGTTGTTTCTAAATGCAGCTTTTGCAATTTCTCTCAGACACAACATGTGGCCTGATTGCTGAGAAAAGTAAAGTCTACTTGCCAGGATCTGAGTTTCAGTCTATGAAATGGATCCCTCTATTGAATAGGATAAGATGATTAAGACCTCCTTGTACTTAAAAAAAAAAAAGCCCTTAAAAATAAGCCAAATGCTGTATTGATGATGAATTAAGATATTTAAGCATGTTTCTAACTTTGCTATTTGTGAAATCCAATGGATTTGTGCAGTACCTAAGAGAAGGATTGGTCCTCTGTTAACACAGTAAACATAGTGCCTTGGCTTCATAGTAAAATATGAGGGACTCATATGGACTTCCTCTGCTTTATGTCAATGCACTTTAAAAGCATAATTTAAATATTTTTAGAGGAAGCAGCCTACGAAGGCAAATGGGCATAGTGTACATGGAAACTGTGTCCATGCTCACTCTCAATCAATAAGCCTAATGAAGGAGAGAGGGAATTGAATAAAATGTTTTGTACAGTGGTATAATATTTTGGACATTCCAAAGGTTCAGCAAATTTATCAACCATTTGTTAAAAGATTCTACTTTTCTTCAAACTGAAGTGCTAGCTATAATGTGAATGTTTCACCATGTTTCAACTGGTAGCCAAAACACTGTTCTTTGCTACATTCAAAGAAAAATTTCCATTCCACATTTCCCTTCTTCCTCAGTCACTCATTCAACAGTAGCACTAGTTGTCTACTTTACTGCTTTCCAGATTGAATGATCTATGATGATAGGATTCTACTACAATGTATTGCTCAACTCCTTCATCTGAATGCAGCCCTTGGTCTCTCTTCAATATTTTATGTAACAACAACAACAACAACAACAACAACAACAAAAAAAAACATGAATGAAGACACAGCTACTACCACTAGTAGATGCCAAATTTTTGAGATCATTAAAAACCCACAGGTGTATATTTGCACATTGGTTATTACCCGCACTGTGTTGTTGAGGGCGGAACTTTGAATTGGGCATAGGGCACCTGATTATCTCAGCTATCTCTTTTCTCTGACCTTGAGCAAGAGATGTGCTTTATCTTAGATTTTATGTGTATGATTAAAAAGGAAAAAAATGATAACCAAGATTCCTACCTCAAAATGACAATAATTCCAGAAAGCTCTTCTACTGTTGTGCACTATGTATTTACGATGTCTGTTGGCGTTGCCTGGGCTCTGATCACTAATCAGGAGTTGCTAGGGTTCTGTACTGACAATGAGTCCTTGATATTGTCCACAGGTATTTTTAATAAGCATCACTTTCAGACTGTAGCTTACTTGGCTGCATTCCAGAAGTCATTTTTTTATAGTTGTTATATGTCAAGGTTCTACAGTTCATTTCCTTGTGAAGGTTAAATTTTACCAGCTTGAATAAGGACTGTAACCTGAATTGACTTGGCTTGAATCTGTGAAACCTCGTGGAGGTTAAGCTGCTATCTAGACTTCTTCTTTTTTTTTTTTTTTTGATGTTTGTTTTGTCAGAAAATATAGAAGAATTCAGAGGAACGGCTTTTAGTTTTCTAATGATGAGGAAAATCATTACCTATCTGTGGCATTTTCTTGTTGCTGTCTTGTATTTCACTTTTTTACCAAACTAATGATACGCACTGATCTATGTTTCCAGCAAAGTGATAAGATCTTACCATATTATACATAAGTTTAATGAAACAAAATGAGTTTATATTTTGTAATGTTTTAATATAAACTTACTATAAAGTATGATTTTCCCTAAATTTTTAGCTATTTGCAGCACTTTTTAATTTTTTATTATACAATCATAACTGAAATATTTATAAGTATATTTATATTTACATTGTTTTTAATGATTATTTTTTCATACATTATTGTAGTGCCCATAGTTCTCCTACTACCATATCACCTATAAACCATTACCAAACTCCATTGTGTTCATACCTCCTCTGTTTTGCTCTCTCTTTTCCTTTGTGCTTCAGTTCATGGTCAGCTTTCTAGTTTTGACTGTTTCTTGACCATTTGCTTTGGTTTTTCTATATTTCACATATAAGTGAATGGTTTCCGCATATAAGTGATAGTATTCACTTATATGTAGAATATTATTTTACTTAATTTTGAAAATATCATAGAATAAGCTGATATGAAATAGCTGAATCATAGTTAAAGATTATATTTATAGATATAAATATCTCCTAAAGTTCTTTCAGTACAATCATGAATCAAGAAGTGATATTGGGTCATCTTTTAACTTGCTTTAAACCTGAGGGAAGCACATTCAGTATTTCATCATTAAGTAGGTTATTAGTCAATGTTCTGTAGATCATTTTGTGATATCTGAATAAGTTGACACAGCTTTATTATAATCAATGTTTTCTGAGTTTTAATCATGAAAGATACTGTTTATTAAATAACTTCTCTGTATATAATATGATGATTATATGATGTCCATTTTTAATGTTTTAAATTGCATTTGTTTTTGTGTCCTAAGTAACCTATATAGATATGTAGATATCTAAATGGACTATGTAGATTTCACTTATTACCATCTAAAACCAGTTCCTGAATTTATCTTTTCTCATCAGCTCAAGACTCCTTTGTGGCATAATTCTATCTAGATGCAAATAGTTCTTTTAATTTCTGCATTCCCATCCTTCAGCATTTTCCTAAAAATACATTCAGAAAAGAGAACTGAAAGAATTCTATAATGAAGTAGTTTATGCATGCTAACTTGATTCTATAGTTATTAATCTTTTATTATCTTTGCTTTATCATATTTCTCTGTTAATTTCTCAGTTCATCTTTAGAGAAGTTTGAATTAAGTTCCAAATGCCAATATATTTTACCCATAAATGCTTTCATCATGCATGTCTTCAGAGTTATTTACATTCTCTAGAGGAGGAGATTTAAAATTAATATTTCTTCCTAACTTGGAAATTCTGTTAATTTATCCAGATTTTGAACTATGTGCAAAGTTTTCAATTAGTGATACTAAATATTTTAAAATAGATATCAATCTTTATATTTACATGTGCCATTCTTTTCTTTACTGAACAGGACAAGATGTCCTGAGGAATAATAGAGAGAACTTGTGTACCCTTCACTCAATATCCCCCACAAATATCTTCTCTCAGCCGTATGTGGTGGCACCTGCCTGTAATACCAGCTACCTGGGAGGCTAAGGCTAGGGATCACTTGAGTCCCCGAGTTCAAGACAACCCTCCACAATATAGTGAGACCTAGTCTCTAAATAAATAGATAAATAAAAATATCTTCTGTGACTACATTATAGTATCACAACTAGAGATTGTTGTCTATGCAATTCCAGGTCTTATTCATATTTCATCAGTTTTGCATGCACTCAATTGTGTGCATGTATGTTTGTATTTATATCTATAAAATTTTACCAGTATGTAGATTCATATAAGCACAACTGCAGTGAAGACACAGAACAGATTCATCATCATCCCTTATGTACCCTTTTATGGAAACATCTACCTCCTCATTGCTAACATCTGATGAACACTAACTTGTCCTCCTTTCTATAATGTCATTTCCAGTATGTTTTATAAATGGAATCACACAATATTTTGCCTTTTGGGATTGACATTTTTTCACTCAACATGATTCACTTAAGGTAGATACAAGTTGTTACATGTATCAATCTATTCCCTTTATTGCCCAATAATATTTTAAGGTATGGGTATGACAGCCATACCACACCCGTGGGATTATTCCAAATAAGGATGTTGTGAATATTTGTGTGTTGGATTTGTGTGAAAATGAAATTGTTTTTAACCTGTATAATAATTCCCCCCTGTTAGTGGGTCATTTTAAAATGCAAATAATGATGCTGTATTATCTTTTCTTAAAAAGTCTTCTTTTAAATTCGTTATCGCTTCAACTATTCCTTGTTTCTTTGTTTCTTTACTCATAGAAATTTACCTTGTTGCAATGACAGTTTTCAAGTACACTACTAGGCAAGCTATATCACAGTGTGCTTTATCATAGAATAAAAAGGCTCCAATACTAAAGTAAAATGATTTCAATATTTGATTTATTAAGTAGATATATAGTACATTGTGAGAACCAAAAGGATGCCTTGGAGTAAGCTAACACATTTGGGAGAAGGTATAGACAGACTGGAAGACACACGTTCTCTGAATCTTGAGCAACACAATGGCCATATCACCCCTTCTTAAAATACAATTTCGGATTTCATCACCCATATGTAAGTCTTAGTAGTAGTTTCTCATCAGCACTGCCTCTATCACTTTATTATTTTTTTTTTTTTTGCCTTCCAGTGTCAAGGACCCTCATCATAACATTGGGCTCCCAAGAAAACCAACCCATCTCCAAGCCTGTGATTAGCCACCCTGATCCCCTCTGCCATGCCATTTATTTACTTTTATTTTTCTTAATGTTTGTAGGCATGACTATATCACTTGAGTTGACAACAGTGAACTTCCTTTTCACAACTAACATACCATTAGCTTAAAACATTTCACTGAAATGTTTCTCCTTGAATTTGCCAAAGTTACCTTAATAATGATACTCCTCAAAATCCTCTAAATTGCAAACATTTTAGTCCTAAACAATCTGACCCCTACTTGTTTCTTGGATCCTATCATTACAACTGAGTTCATTTCTTGTCTGGCCATACCTCAGATACTTGTAGGTTCCAGGAAGGATCCGATTGCTCTCCTAATCCTTTAACTAGAAAGTTTTCCTACCACTTACTATAGGGATTCTGACTGTAGATAGGAGTGTGCTTAAATTTTACCAGAGACCATTTTTCTAACTTACTAAAAGGTTTTACCCTCAACATCTGTCATTCTTTATATACATTCCAATAATTTTATTTAATGAAACTAAAATTTCTCAAATTCAGAAACATAAAAATTAATAAAATATATTCATATGAATAAGTAAATATAAATATAAAATATATTAAAATACATGCATGCATGATCTTATACATACTTCTGTTGTATGTGCACATGCTATAATACATATATACATAATAACTTTTCTCTCTGGATCTCTCACTTTATCTGTTTTCAATAATTAAATTCCGTTAAGAGAAGAGCACCTATGTTCATAAATGATTCATAATAGACATTAAGTATAGGTAGAATATGTGGATAATTATAAATTACAAATATAGGTTAATTTTTGCATTCAAAAATCAATCATCCATCCCTTGTCTTTCCCCCCAAATTATCCCATCAATTTCATATCCTTTGTAAAGTACATTTCATACCAAAGCACATGATACGTTTCCAAAATTTTTCAAATGTCATGAAAATAGAGGCAACAAACATCAGTGCAATGAGAAAAAATATTGATGCCATGAAATCAGACATGCATTTTGAAGCTTTCAAATATTTTCCCCATTAGTACTAGTTCTATTGAGTTGTATTGCAATTAAGGGTTTTTTGTTTGTTTGTTTTTGTTTTTTTTTCATTAACTTAATCTACAAAATAATCCTGTCTGAGAGGTAAGATTTTTTTTTTTTATCCCCCTCGTATAAACAAATAGTTTTGGGAAGATTATATGAACTACTTGGTGACACATATTTAGGGGTAGAATTCCAAATCTTGTACTTATTTGAATATATTATCTTTTCAACATATGCTAGTATATAGGAAATATAGTTAAATTACTGGTGAGTTTCATCTTGTTGATATTGTCATTTTCAATAATTGTGCCTAGTTCAACTTCTTTATCTTACTAAACAGATACTTAATGTTACCTCCTTTTAACCCTATGATTTTTCACTAAAAATTGTTCAAAGCTATGAGTCTTGTTCTAAGAACAACTTCTGTTCATTCAAAAATTGTGAAATTTTATTTTGATTTAAAGCTGTTCCCACCTGCCTAATAGTGGTTAACACTTACATTTTTGTGAAAAAAATCTTTCCAATGCTATTTAACAATTCTATTCTAAGTAACAACTTATGATAGAAAAGTTAAAAGAGATGTCTCTAACTAACTGGGCCAAATTGTCTTCTGCAAATCAGCTAAGTCTCTCTGGTTATTCTGTACTTGAGAGTCAAGAGTTGCCTCTTTCCTGGAACAAGTTTGTGCATGTTTCTAAGTAACCTGTCTGTCCTCTCTCTGTCTTGATACATTTTAAGATACCAGGGCTTGAACTTGGTTATGGAACTGCCATATTAGATTTTCTGATCCCTGAAGATATTTCAGTACATGTCTTTTTCAATTCCATTAAAGTCTTGTAGTTTTAATATATCTTTTATCTCCTTGGCTAAATTTATTCATAATTTCCTCCTTTTTTGTTTTTATAGTGAATGAGATTGTTTTATTGATTCCTTCGATGTTTCATTATTAATATATTAAAACAAAACTAACTCTTATATTGGTTTTGTACCCTGCAACCTTTCTTGGTTTGCAGGATTTTATTGATAGTTTGTTTACTAAATTTGTTAATTAATTTTAGTAGTTTTTTTAATCTCAAAATTTTTCATTTGTGAATACATTAATTAGAACTTAAAGGGATAAGTATGTAAAACAAATCATACAGGAAAGAAAAATGCTGTGTTTTTACTCATGTTGCAGACAAATGGAACAAACAAACAAACAAAACACAACCTTTTTATGTGACAAAAAAATAGTGGTTACCAGAGGAGAAGGAGGATGGGAAACAGGTAAAGGAATCTAATGCCTACAATTGTTTTGTGGTGGATGGAAGTTCAGGCTTTTGATAGAAATCAAAAGGCAGTGTATACAGATGTCAAACTATACTAGCATTCACCTGAAACCTGCATAGTTTTCTATACATAATACTTCAGTAAAAATAAAAAAAAAATGAAAAATCCTATGATAATACTGGGTCACAAACATAAGCATCATCCACTTTACACCTCTCAATATCAAAATGTCTCAGTATACATTCAGCACAGTTTTTTCCCTCTCTCTCTTTCTGGAGTTTCATGAAGAAACACTTTTTATTTTACCCAAAGCTATATTTGTCCTACAAGTTTATTTCTGGCACAAATTCCATCATGGCCATTTCTCTTTCTCTTTTTAGATCTAAATTCTATCTATTATATTTTCTTTTCTATACACTTTTTACAACAAATATTCCCTGAGCATTCCATATTCTTAATAAATTTTAATTGTCAGGTATTTTGAATTTTTTTATATCCATTGGCCATTACTTTTAGTTTTTCTCTTTATAACTCCTAGCATTATATTCAGTATACACATCATGTAATCCAAATTTATGCATCTAACATTCAGGTTTATCTTCTGCATAGTTTGTTTTTAGTGAGGTCACATACACAAACAAAATAGACATATTTTAGTGTTCATTTTTTTGTGTCAAAAGTTCTGTTAAGCAATGAAACCACCACACAATTCAAGCTTTAAAGCACAGTTATCATTCCAGAAAGTTCTATTTTTTCTTTTTTAAATTCAATTTTAATTTAAAATTGAATTTAAAATTTAATTTATTTTAAATTTGCATATATATGTGTATTTATACTTATATTACATTATTGTTTTATTGTGTACCCTGGGGCTCTCCCACTTTGCTAACACCTGTTAATCATCCTAATCATTTGTGCCCTTCACCTCCCCTGCCTTCTTCTTCCTCCTCCTCTCGCACTCCATTGTTCAGTCCCATGAGTTGTTTTTATTTTTTCTTATTCGTTTGTTTTTCCCTATATCCATCATATAAGTGAGACCATCCTGTATTTCTTTTTCTTTTTGGCTTATTTCTGCTAATACGAGTCTTTCTAGTTCCATCCATGTTGCTGCGAATGACATGTGTTTGTCCTCCTTGATTGATGTGTAGTAAGTATTCCATCATGTATATATACCACATTTGTTTTTTCCAGGCACTATTACAGAGAAAATCATTTTATGATTTCTTTGATCATAGATTAATTAGGCTGTGCTCATACTTTAATAAAATCATAAAATATGTCATCTTAAATCTGATTTATATAATGTATTTTTATATTTTATACTTTATATTTTTTATATTAAATGTATTGATGTTTTATGCACTTTGATTGTTATTTAGTAGTCATTGTGTGACTTCTTTCTGATTTTTGACAATTGCTATAGAAAAATTATGTTCTGTAGAGTCAGACTGTGCTAGATTTGTCTCCATTTTCCATATCAGTATTTTGTAGTACTTCCTGATAGACTAAATTTTCACTAGTCTCAGAAAATATATTGAAAACTATTGATGTTATGCATACCAATCTAATTTTTTAAATGTTTTTAATTTAAATAGCATTTTATGCAATATTTTCTGCAAATAGACAAAGTTTTATTTTATCCTTTAAAATTTTTCTCTGCCTTTATCTTCTAGTACAATGTTGAATAAAATTAAGTAATTGAACCTTAATTTGTTTTTGAGCTTTGGAAAAATGTTTGATATTTCACACTAAGTATATAATAGATATTTGTTGCTAATATCAATTTGAGGGAATACATTTATTTCCTAATGTGCTGAGAGTATTTTCTTTGAAAACATGAATGGACTTTCAACTGGTCAAATGTATTTTATGCATCTGCTGTCGATCTTGTTTTCCTGAGATGAGATCTAATGATATCATTTTTGCTTATTGTTGAGCCAAATTTGTTAAATTGTATTATTGTTGAGCCAAATTATTGTTGAGTTTTTGTGACTAACTCACAGTGATATTAGCTTCTAATTTTCTACTAATATTTCCAGGAAAATTTGAATGTTTATCTTAGAAAAAGTTCAAGATTTTTTTGCCATTATGGAAGAGGTTGAAGGTTTATAGTTCTCTAAATTTTTATTTCTTTAAATGTCTGATTTACACTTCAATTTATATTTAATACCATGCAATGTATCTTTTTGTCATTACTATCTTAAATACCTGGGACTTGGAAAGTGTCCATCTTTATATGTAATTTTACTTTACCTTGTTTTTGAAATATATGCATATAGTATATCTTTACCACCAACTAATATCAATTTTGGAATTCATAAACTAATAACTTTGGTAGCTCTTCCACTGTGGAATCCTCTTCCTCTATTTCCTCCCCTTTATCTATCATCTGGTGTGTAATCCAAAAATGATGCATGAGAGACCTATGTCCTATAATTTGAATCTGGATGGGGGAAGCACAGGTTTAGAAACAGATTATGGTTTTACCTATGACTGTCTTTCTGAATCCATATGTGCAAATTACAGTGCTGAGAGCATGTACTGTCTAATACTGTGTGAGATAATGAGTAGCAGCAATGTTACACATAGTGACAGTATGGTTAAGTGACTCATTGGCAGTCAACTGATTTTTGACTAATTCTATTTTCACCATGACATAGACTGATTTTCTAGTTTTAATCTAAGTTCTGTCATCTACCAAGGTCCTTTCTAATAAATACCTGCTTGGGCAATTCAGAATCAATTTCTATAGTTTGCAACCAAAATCCTCTGAGTATTCTTATCATAGCATGAAAAAATATGCTTTTTGTTTAACTGATGTCATGTGTTTATTACACTTACAAAAAGACCGTGTCATGAATTTGCTTTAGTTGTGCAGAGATATTATGCACTTATTTGCAGTTTAGCACTATTCTTCAATTCTAATGTATTTTACATTTCCTGAATTAGTAGTTGTGCATATGATATATATTATCTAAGGGGGAACTGCCTTGTTGTTCTTTATTAAAAAACAAACAAACTATAAGTGCATATCTCTTACTCAAAATAAAAAAAAAAAAAGAAAACATAGCTACAGCAGAATTAATTCTCCTAGCTTTGAAGGGTATTTGAAGTAAGATGTTTTTCCACTGAAAGAAAATGATAAATGGAGTTGCATATAGCTCTTATGAAAGTGAAAGACTTCAATGAAATTTTACATTGATAGAATGCCTGAGGGTTTCAATTTCCAAAGATATAGGGTCAGGAATTGATCCTTGGGGAAGTCAATCTTTAAAGTTTCATAAAGGTCAAAGCATTTCACCTCAAGGTTACATCTTAATGGCTATTCTGGATCATTATATAGTCAATTTGATTGATTGTGCCATTTGAGACACCCAAAAGAGAAAAAAAAACAAAAACAAAAAACTCAAAGTGGTCAATATATTGGTTGCTTAGTGATAAAAACTAGGAAAAATAAAATGTCTATTTCTAATGTTGAAATTCAAGTAAAAACTTTTTGAAAGGGAAAATATTTGGTATCTATTTTGCTCATCTACAGATGCTAACATATAGAAGTAGACATATCACATTCATACAGAAATTGTCTTTATAATTCCTACTTTTGTACATCTGCCTTTTCCCTAATAATTTGATAATTGTAACAGTTTAAATATATTATTGCATAGGAACCTATGAAATAGAAGATTTAATACAATAGTACATCAGCATATATTTCTCCTTTTGGTTTTCTAGCTGCAGGTGGTAAAAAAAAATCAAGATATGTCCCTAATTCCTATAAATTGAAATATAACAGTTGCAGAGCAGCAAATTATCTGCTATTTGAAAGCTAATCATTGGCCGATCAACTCTAATCGACTTTCTTCAATTATCTCCGTCCTCCCCAACTATTTTTTTGAAAAATGAACCATACGCTTGCTTATAGTTAACTACTTAGTGATTATACAAACCTGAACAAGTTATTTAATCTCTTTGAATATCAAGTTCTTTAATTTAGCTGATTACTCAATTTATAAGACTTGTATATATACAAAATAAGTAAAACACTTAACATACAGTCTCACAAAATTAGTAATCATGGCCATCCTAGTGCAGTCAACAACCCTTTGAACACAGTAGAAAGATTAATAAGTAGCTAATACAGAAAATGTATTGTCAATCAGACATATTAATTGGAGTTCTTACTAGGTGGAAATGGAAAGTTCCTTTTTCCAGTAAATCCATGACAGCCAGGTTTTCTGTTGGTACTGAAGATTATTTTAAGGGCACCAAATGAAGTGCTTGACTTAGATTTAAAGGTCACACTATATGAAAAGTATGTGACAAACATGAACATCACACTGAGAAGAACCACACTGAGATTAACACATGAACACTGAGACCCAATGGAAAGAAAATTAATGAGTTTGTATCTTCCATCTTCCTCTCATTCCAGGTTAGGGCTCTAGACAAATAAATTTCCTATTTCATTAAATTATTTCACTTCCATTTTTCTACGTATAGTAATGTTTTACCCCCTTCAGAGAAGGAAGAAGTATGTAAAATCAGATGCATTGCGCACATGTTAAATACCATTTTTACTACCAAGGAAGAAGATTTTGCATAAAAGTCTAACTGAAAATGGATTAAAATTAAGTGAATTGTTTTATTTATAAGTCCAAAGATACATGGATATAAGGGTAGACAATTAAGTATTTTAAAGGACCATCAACATCTGGAATTGTTTTTCTGTATTTTCCTCTGTTATACCCAGAAGATAGCATAAATATCTTATCTTTCTATACCAAAGTCCAGAGAAAAGACTGGAAAGTTAATTTCTTTTTTATTTGTTAAGTATGAAGTAACACACCAGGGAAGTCTCTTAGAAGCGCATATGGTTTTCCTGATTCAATAACCAAATAAGAGAATGTGATGCCTTAAGAATGTTGCTGTTTACGCAAGTCACATTGTAGAGAGAAAAAAATCCAGAAAATTTTAATTTAAGCAGCATAAATTTCATAAGTAGATAGAGATTATGTATTCATTCATAAAATATTTTTCATGTTTATAATGTATATGGGCATATATGCGCATGCATATATGTATATATAGAATAGACAACCTTAAAATGGATCAATGAGAAAGGTTTTTTTTATATATATAAAGTAGGTATGCAAAGTAAAAATCCTTGGGAGGGATTCCTCATTCCAGGTTATGGCTCAAGACAGATAAATTCAAAGGGAAACATTCAAAGAGAAGTGAGCATATTGATAAAGCAGTACAGAAATGGTAAGTAGCTTTTAGAGTAAGTTATCAAAAAAGACAACTTTGATTTTGTGATCATTGAGATAAAAATATGAAGAGTGAAAAATTTGGGGCAATAATGTAGAGTCATGGATATAAGATTAGAATTTCTTTTGTAGTTTACTTTGTTAATAATGGAGAATGATTGAAAATAATTTAGAAAAGACACAGCATTTCAAAAATGGTCTTGGGGAAAGGTAAATTTTAAAATAGTGTATAATACAGTGGGAAAGATACTTCACACTATACTCGATTAGTTCAGAGGTGACATGTTGTAAGCAAAAATCACTTTTTTGGGGTACCATGTCAAATTTAATTTTTGCTGTATCCTATTTTTAAATCCATACACAAATTTGTCTATGTGATTTACTTCACTCTCTGTAATGTCTTCTGGGTCCACCTACATTGTTAAGAAATGACAGATTTTTTTAAAGACTGAATTATATTCTACTATATGTATATACCATATTTTCTTACCCACTTATTGCACATTTGGGTTGCTGCTATATCTTGCTACACAGTAGATAATTCTGCAGTTAATGTGGTAGTACAGTTATCTCTTCAAGATCCTAATTTCAGTTCCTTTGAATATATAGTGGCAGCAAACTTGCTCAATCATGTTGTTTTATTTTTATTTTTTAAGGAAACTTCATACTATTTTCTATAGTAGCTGTCCAAATAGTACCACTTATATGAGAAATACAATAAAATTCATAGTAGCATAGGGTAAAATGGTGATTTTTAGGAAAAGGAAGAAATGGTGAAATAGTAACCAGAAGATATAAAGCTTACATTATTCAAGATGATTAAGTCCTAGAGATCAGCATAGTTTCTCAGTCAACAATACTATATTGTATACTCTAATCCTTTTAATAGTAGTCAGGCTACACTTATGTTAAAGATTCTTATTACAAAAAGATAGTAATAAAATATGAGGGAGGATGCTCTTGGGGATTACATGTTTATGGAAGATTGTGGTCATGATTTCATGATGCTTATCTTCAACTTTATTGAAACTTTTATGTCAAACATTTATATACATACAGCCTTCTGTATATCAATCCTACTTCAGTAAAATAGCTCAAAAACCCAAAAGCTTTTCAGGCATCCTGGGATATTTTTCTGTAAGATAAGGGGAAAATACTTATCATTCATTATGGTTGTGAAGTAATTATCTGCAAAAAAAAGAACCTGATGTAATGTATAGTTAGTAGGTACTCAGTACCTATCCTATTTTCATCCATTCTTGCCTATCAATAACACCTAAATCTAAGTTTCTCTTTTAGTATTACAATGAATGAGTTAGACCTGTTTGAAACTTGGTTTGGTGAATTCAGATATGGAGGCTATATTAATAATTTGGGGAAAATACAAATTGCAAAGCTTAATCAAAATTGTATCTGCATATTGTGTATTTCTACCAGCTTTCCTAAACTAATTATATATAGTGATTTTTTGCTATATATATATATAACATATATTAGCATATGCATATAGTTATGATCACCTCAGTCAGAAACAACTAATCCTGTTGAGTGTTTATATAGTTTTATAATTGGCTGACATGTTTATTTGTACTTATTTCATTTAGCAGTCCATATTCTACTTACTTCCTGACAAGTCATATATGCCACACTTAGCAACCCCCATACACACTGGTTATATTTTGTTTGTTCAAATGATCTTATTATCAAATTATCTTATAGTTTATATGTCACTGCTTTTGAATGTCCTTCCTATTTAACTAGATAACATTTTCTTAGTCTTTCAGGTTATAGCCAAAGTGATTATTTGCCTAAGAATGTCTTATACTATTCTCCATGGCCTGTGATAGAAATGATAGCTTTTGCATTTTAAAGTGAAAATGACTTAATTAGGATCCTTGTATTTGTATAACTTAATTTTAATGCCTCTTACATTGTTTAATGGAAATTTATATTCATACTGTTTTCACATAGTAGATTTTCAGTTAATATTTATTGGTTAAAAAGATCCATTTATTCCATCACAGAGTTGAGGTTATATACAATGGCCTCAACACAAAATCATTTGAAATGAACTTGATAAGTGCCAGCAGAATTAGATTTGACTCTTAATATGAATACACCAGTAAACTCCACTTTGCAATTCTGACAATTGATTTTAATGAAATATTTAAGTAAATCATAAAGGGTTCTATATAGCATTAACAAGTTTCTAAAAAGTCAACAACAAGATTCTTATGAGGAAAGACATGCATTCTGTTGATGAATATCAGTTTAGCGATGAGATGCATGTTAATGCACTGCAACAATCTGATGAGTTTACAAAGGTGATGCTTATTTTTGTTGTTAATTTCATCTTCAGAAAACATAGAATAAGAAAAAGTATAAATTATTATAGGAGTTCGGATATCCATTCAGATGAAACATTAGTCTGTAGTCTAAAAATGATAATCTGTGCTTAGCTTTAAAACAAGATGAAAAACCTGCTATTTAGGTAGTTTTCACAGATTTTTGAAACCCTGTATATAAAAAATGAGCAAAATCAGAGGCTAGTATACAAAAATATGCTGATATATACTGTGTTTCTTTTAGTCTATTTTTAGCAGTACTTTGTGCATTTGACCAAAAGCTACTCCACAGTGGAAATACTATGCACATATTGAGGGTACTATTTTCAATTATTCATCTCTTTATATATCAGAGAATCATTAATTCCATAAGTCTTAATGTATTCAGGTTTGTTTAAAAAAAAGTAGTGAATATTTTTGGAAACCAGAGCACAAACCCAATTGTTATATGTAATATGATACTTTTGAGTTTAATCTTTCATCATTTGAGTAACTATTACATGTGTTGAGAAAATAATTTAATACAAAAAGAATGGTGATAAAATTGTTTTCTTTCCACTGCTATTCAATTTTCTTTCCAAATGGTTTATTTGTAGTCAAGTACTATCTCCTTTGGTGGCATTTGGTGGTCTTTACATTCTTGTTTTCCAAATTTACAAACTAATACTAGTTTAATGTAATATGTAATCTGCATTTACTCTGATTATATGTGTATATATATATTGACACAGAAATAGACACTCATATAGAAACACATCATGTACCTTACTTTTTGACTTGATAAAATATATGATACAATTGTATATTAGTACATATCCACATGACTAATTTTTTTAAGTGTATGATAACTAGACACATAGATCAATGGAAATAGAGAGCCCAGAAATGATCTCATACATATAGGATCAAACAAAAAATAAATGGTGTGAAAACTGGTAAAAGGGTGATATACTAAAGTAGATAGTTACATAAATGATTGACCAATAAACGCACTTTAAAAAATAAAAGCAATAGGAAAATGTTGGCAAGAATGTAGAGGAAAGAACTCCCTTATGCTCCTGTTCTTTAAATGTAAATTGAGATATCCATTATGAAAAATAGTAGGGAGGGTCCTTAAAGAAATGAAAATGGTACTATCATGTGACCCAACAATTATCCTTCTTCTAGTATATATCCAAAGGAATTGAAAGAAAAATAATAGCAAAAAGACACCTGAATTCCCATTTTTATTGCAATATCATGCACGGTTGCTGAGCTAAGTACACAATGTTTCAACAAATGAATGCATATATAATACGTATGTGCATATATATGCATATATGTGTAGGTATATATAAGTCAAATTTTATTAAGTCATAAGAAATAAGAAAATGCTATCATTTCGGACAAGCATAATGGTAGGCATAATATCTAGAAGGCATTATGGTCAATAAGATGCCAGAGAATGACTGATGCATTATGATATCACTTATATGTGGACTATAAAAAATATATAGAGCATAGAATGGAAATTGCCAGGGAGCTAGAGGGTGGGAGAATTAGGGAAATGTTGGTTAAAGGGAATAAAAATGTATGCTTAGAAAAAGAATAAATTCTAGAGAGCTAATGCACAGAACTGTGATTATAGTAAAATATCCTGAATTATATTTTTGAGTTGCTAAAAGACTAGATCTTGAATGTTCTCACTACCAAAAGGAAATGATAATTATGTGATATGATGGGACTTAGTTAATACTATGATGGTAATCATATTGCAGCATATAAATGTATCAAATCAACATGTTGTATACTTTAAACTTACACAATACTATTTATATTAATTACATCTCCATAAGATTGAGAAAAGCAAGGCAGGTAAGATTTAAAATAGGAGCACATTATTCCATTTTGCAGTTATTTAATAATTTAGAAAATCGGTCACTTATTATAGTTGAATATTTTTCCCAAGAGTATTGTAAAGGAAAGGAACCTTTCTAGTAGTATTAGTATAATCTGGTGAACAAATGGATGGATATAGGAATAAAAGCCATTTATTTAGAACCAGTTGGAATATTTATTATTTGGTAAGGACCATAAAGAAAGCATAAAGAAACTCTTTACTAGTGATTATATTTTGGGCATATACCAGATTATCTTTAAGTAATGGATGTCTTTAAGTAAAGTTTAGCCCAAAATCTCCCATGTGCTATGAAATATTCAGAACTTTCCTGCTGTGGAAACTTTGAAGGAAGACTAGTGAGTAAAGATAATAGGATATGGCAATGTCCATGGGGATAATTGAGAACTGCTTTATTTATGGACTGGAAGCTTTATACACCACAGAGTTCTCCATGTTCATTGGACTCTCAACTGTATTCAGCTTCATGGCAGTCTAAGACAGCCCTCAATTAAGACTTCTCAGATGTGTTCCTTCCTAATTTCCAAAACAGATAGAAACATTGGTGAGAGCATGAAGTTTCCTAGGAAGAGACAGAAAATAACAATTTCCTCTCTGTGCCCTCCTCACTGTTAGCCAGGCAGGAAGAAAAACACATTCACAATGGACATCACTCTAAGCTCAATGGAAGGTTGAACTTGGGGCACCATATTAGCGACTCATTGTTTTTGTCCAGCATATTAAAGGAGTTTTTCAAACAATTTAAGAACAACCATTTTCATTTTGACCATGATCTCTGTTTATATTTTTCACTCTGTCTTTTGTTTTACTTTGTCTATGATGTCCATCACAAAAATTTTTGGTCAAACGTCACTATTGACTGCAAACATAGAAGTGGTAGTCACTAGTCAGATTAAAAACCCATGTTTAAAGTAGACAGGGTCAAATGGTAGTTCCATTTTCATTAATTTGAGAAAATGGAACTACCATTGACTCAGCAATTGCTCCCTTAGGAATCTATCCAAAAGAGACCTCAATGTGGGTACAAAGGGACACCTGTGCTTGGATGTTTACTGCAGCACTATTGATAATTGCAAGAACTTGGAAGCAACCAAAATGCCCCAAAACAGATGACTGGATGAAAAAAAAATGTCGTCTATATACATGATGAAATATTACTTACCAATTAAAAATGACAAATTTGATGATTTTATGACAACATGGATGTACTTAGAAGAAATCATATTAGCAGAAATAAGTCAAAAAGAAAAAGACAGAAACCAAATGGTTTCACTAATACATGGGATATAGTGAAAAAATAAAGCCTTGAGGAAAAGTCAAAACAAGCTAAGCACCAAACTGAAGCACACAACTTTGGACAGGAGGAAAAGTGTGGGGTGAATGGTGGGGAGGGTGGGGGGGTAAATGCCTGGGATTACAATGATAAGATCTAGGAGGATGAACATGAGCCAATGAATAAAAGAATGGAAAAATTAAAAAAAATAATAACGTAAACAGGAAGGAAACATATGAGAGGAAGGGCAGAATGAGTGCTGTTTTTTTCAATCAGCTAGAGTATTCTGTTTCATTAGATTTCCTCTTTTTCCTTCTGGGATATGTTCTCTAAAATCAATATTTTACACTTATTCACATGACTATTATTTAGGGCACTTCTGATATGGGAAGAATATAGTTAGCAGGAAAGGCAAATAAAGTCAAAGAAACTCATTGTTTACAAATATTTATAATTTTTTACCTCTGAGTTGGAGAAACATGAATAAATTACAAAATTTAGGATTCCTTAGAAAACACAGGGGTAATATTCAGAATTTCACTAAAAGAAACACATGGTTTGAAGTTGTCTGTATATGTGGGTTAAGAGACAGTTTTATACACAGATAATAAGTTCTGCTGCTAGGGCTTTAGAAAGTAACAAATCTGCTGATGATGAGAGGACTTAAGTTCATAATGTCTATGCCCCAGGCATTACACATATGGTGCCCATGTTTTTTCCTTACCAAATTAAAAATAACAGACTTTAGATGATATAAATGCCTATTTTTAAACTGTAACACTTATAAATGGGTAGTGGTTCCTGTCAGAATGTTTAAATTTACTCTTTAAGGAAAGATATGAAAAATACATTCTACACACACATATAGATATGCATTTGCATATAAATATATCTGAGAGAGAGTTGTGATTGTTAAATTATAGATCAATGAAAGTAATAATACCTGTAAATTGAAGTGAGGCAGATTTTTAGCATTTTGGACTTTGATGATTTAGCTAAACCAAGAATATTAGGATAGTATAGGTACCATCAGAAAGAAAAACTGGTAACTCCCTTAGCATAATTTGGAGAATAAAACATTATATTAAAAGAAAAAAAATTCTGTGTTTTTGAGTTTGGAGTGGAGCTAAGTAAGAGTCAGGTAGTCAGAACACTTGTAATTTTCTGTCTAGGAGGGTTTTCTGGGGTTAAGCAGAAAGAATATCATTAAAAAATGAGCAAGGCCTAAGCTGGGGGTTCCATGTCAACACTAGAGATATAAAGTTGCACCATTTTCCAGGAAAGGCCTGAGTGCAGAGAAATACAGTTTTGAGATCAAGATTAAAGGGAAGTAGAACAGTAAAAAGAGCAATCAGGAAGTGGTGTTAGATGGGCAGAAAAATGATATGGACTTTAGAATCTTACTGAGGCAGGAAAAGGATGGCACATACTTTAATAAATATCCAACAAGCATGCATATAAATAATGGACTACTCAGCTATAAAAAAGATGAACCTGTCATTTGTAACAATATGAATGATAATGAAAGGAATTATACTACATGAACTAAGTCAGAAGGAGAAATATACATAGCAAATGATATTATTTATATGTGGATGATAAGGAAAACAAAGGAAGACAAAATGTTAAAACAAAGCAAACCCTAGAAATCTGATTCCAGAGTTAAGGCTACAGAGGGCAGAGAGATATGGGCGTGGAGGAGGGGGAGGGGATCCAATGGACTCTAAT
This sequence comes from Uropsilus gracilis, assembly GCA_004024945.1. Classification (NCBI taxonomy): domain Eukaryota; kingdom Metazoa; phylum Chordata; class Mammalia; order Eulipotyphla; family Talpidae; genus Uropsilus; species Uropsilus gracilis. The sequence continues at coordinate 85,618 of PVHY01001141.1, forward strand.
GGAAGATTATGGGTTCTTGCTTTGTGGGTGTGGAGTGATAGCATACTCTGGATTTAGGACTGGAACATGTGCCCTTAATATCCTATATGGTGTATAAACTAACATCACCTCCATAAAAAACACAATTTAAAAGGAAACCCAACAAGTCTTGGCACTGAAGAGAGGAAGGATGCTTTTTTTTCAAATTTTTGAAGTAAAGGAATTGAGTAATTTGAAGGCTCTGAAGACATTAACTATAGATGATAAAAGGTAGAAGAAAATTATGGGGAAATAGATCATTAGAAAAATCCATTAATGGTACTCCTTCAGTTTGTGAAGCAGGGATAGCTTTGTAGGCGGTTGACAAAGGAGGATTAGCTGTGGGAAAATTGACCTAAGCCCCTTTTCATCATAGGTGCTTCATTCATTCATTCGTTTATTTGTTTATTTATTTATTTTATTAATACTTTAGATTTTACAGTAAAGGCAAATGATTATTGGAAAGCCTCTCCCCCACCCACCGTTGACGACCCACTCTGTTCATTCCGACCTCTCTCCTTGTTGTTTTTTGGTCTATGTTAAGTCCTTTGGTCACTTCGTATTCTATGTTAATGTCCTTTTATTTGGTGATGGACTGTGACCCTAGAATATAACAAGCCTTGTTGGTAGATGTTCAGTCTTATCTCTACTGGGTTATCCGTTCATTCTCCGTTGAAATCTATTGGTGTTTTCTCTTATTGACAGTCTTCAATCAATTCCATTCATTGTAGAAGATACTTGTCGTGGAGAGCATCTACGAAAAACTTTGCAGATCATTTCCTCTCCTTCATTGTAGCTTTGTGTGGGCCTGCAGCCTCATCTCTGTGACATTCCACTCCCATTGATTGGGGAGAGGCACCTTGCTTTCTTGAGCTGTGTGTCCATCCTTAGCTTTTTGACCTGTCCACTTATTGTATGGCCTTAGGTGTGATTCTGTGATAGGTGATGTCCATGATCATTTCCCCGGACCAATATATCTTGTCTTTATCACAGTTCCTTCACTTGTGGTCCACTCGTATTTGTGCACAATATTTTGCTCGGTCCCTCACCAATTCTGTTGGTCCAATGGATTATCACTTCTCTTTCTTTCTAAGGACTAATAATTGGGGTGAGAGTGAAAGAGGTGGCAGCCCTCCCCCCGCCCGGTGGCTGAGCACGCAGAGGCCAGGCGGCAACCACCTGCTGAAGCAAGGCGGCCACGGGCCGGCCCGGAGCCCTATCGGGGTTCCGGCTGCCCGGCACCTCCTCGCCGTCCCCCTCTCAGTGCCCACCTGGGGGAGGGGGGCATCCTCCGCCCAATAGGTGCTTCATTTATTTCAAGCAGATGGCAGGAATGGTCAAGAACAAGTACATTTTAGACAGTACCCAATGGGATATTGTTTTGTAAAATGACCTGTTTAGAATACATGGTAAGATTACTTTGGAACTATAAATGGCAGCCTATGGTTGAGGCTATGTCTAGTTTTGATAATTCTTCCCTTGAACTTGAGAATTTTCAAAGTTCTTTACCTCGCCTCTCTCCCCTCCTTTCTCCATTCAATGCAGATATACCGCTCTGCTCTGATATCACCCCTTACATTTATTTTTTCCTATCATCACTAATATATTTAACATTTTTTTAACTGAGTATTTGCTTAATATGACATCAGAGGTACAGGTCACTATTGATGTAGGTCCTAGCGATGAGGAAGTAAACACAGAACTGAAAAACAGGGTTTGTAATATAGCTAAGGAGTCATCTTTGTTTGCCCTGGGTTTGGTCCTCATCACTGTTCTCCACCAGTCTTAGAATACTCCTCACAATGGGTATTAGACCAGCTGATTATTCTGTTATATGCTGAATATTTTCTGTGAGGTTGAAGGGAGCTGAGAATACAAAATTGAAATGCATGCCTAAAATTCACTTCTAAGGTCTGATAGAAGAAAACCAAATTTGTGAATCTTTATAAATTTGAGAAACATCACAAATTTGAGATATAGACTTGAGGGACAATATTTTAAAACAGACTCAAAAATTAGGAAGGAACACATCTGAGAAGTCTTAATTGAGAGGCTGTCTTAGACAGGCATGATACTGAACACAGTTGAGTGTCCAAGGAATGTGGCAGAACTCTGTGGGAAATTATGCATCAAATTCATAAAAAGCTTTTATAATCACTTTTGAGTCAACAGTTAGTTTTTCTGAGTGAGATGGTGATAAGAAGAGTTTGAAATGACTGAAGAAGTACCCATGAAGGCAAATGAAACTATTGGAAAACAGATCAGAGAGTTGGAAAGTTCTGATCAGAGAATTAATTGCAAAGTGGATATGCAATGTGGAGAGTGTTAAGAGAACCCATTTCCAGACACTGCATTTTCATGACTCTGCTTTGTAAAACCCCCTTAGATCTTGCCTGCATTTATATCACCCTTCTTAATACTTTACATCATAAAGGTACAACCCCCACCTATCCCAAATCTTAATATATTGCACTATCTGTGGTATAAATGCTCTTGGTGACAAGGGAATAATGTGCAAGCCACAGCACCGATTTGGGGACGTGTCCTTTAATGTCTTTTCAAGCAGCTCTAAACCAGAGAGCTTACTGATTGTGCCTGGTCATGCATTTTTCTTTAAGGGTAAAGTCTTTAATTGTCATATACTGAATTATTACCCACAGAAGTTGTAAATGCAACTGTCTCTGACTATTTTAATGGGATTGGGGGAAATATGATGACTTTGATCCCCAAGAAGACATTGGGCTTTATTTGGACTGGAGACATTTTCTGTTGTCATAGGTGTGTGTATGTGTGTGTGTGTGTGTGTGTGTGTGTGTGTATGTGTGTGTGTTGGGGGAAGTGCTACTGGTATTTAGTGGGTAGAGGTCATGGATACTACTAGACATACTAAAACATGCAGGTTTCCTGCACTTCCAAATGTCAGCATTGCAAAGAATGAGAAATGGGGCACTTTTCAGAATACCCTTTTTTCAGAGTACAAATCTAAAATTATTTAATAAACGTACTTATTGTTAATACTTTCTTACTTTATGGTATAATTTTTTTAAATAAAACCTATCCTGTGTTTTGAAAACAAATTTATTAAGATGAAAAGCATAATTATCAACTTAAAGGTCCAAGGAAAGTAAAGTTATAATTCTCTGACTGGAATAACAATTTTTCTTTAGATAGCTTTTTTATCCTTTTATCTTCATCAGCAATTTGTTAACATGTTTCCTTTTTAATAAAGTCTTCTTTTGCCATATTATTTAAAGTTTATAATTTGACTCTGCTCCAATACACTTCTATCTTCTTTTGCTTTATTTTTCATAACACTCATCCCATATAATAAAATGCATGGTTTACTTTTTAAATTATCAAGTTCCCTAGTTTTACTTGAAAGTCATCTTCATTATGGAAGGGATAGTCTTAAGAGTATTTGATATAAACTAAATACTTAGTTAATTTTTTTAAATGAGTGAAAGGTTGTAATGGGGAAAAGTTTTGAAAACTTTGTAGGTAGCAGAGGGAGTAAGTACAGTGAAGAGGAAATGGACAAGGGAAGGAAGGGGAAACCTATGGAATTTTCCTTTAGGGTACCCAGCTATGTAGTTGCACTTGGAAGCCACGAGATGACAAACAGAATTCTAGACTGTCCAGATAAATTTAAACTGGCTAGGCATGAATAGTCAGTAACCAATAGTCTGTCACAGATGATATTCCTCAAAAAAGGCAGATTCTAAAATGAAGAGAAATACTGTAGGTATCTTGGGAGAAAGCTCTTATGAGAATTATCAAGGTTTTATTTTATTTAGTAGGTCAGTTCACTTAAATTGACAACTAAATTTAAAATATATTCATACTTCATTATCATGCACTATTTGGTAAGGTAAACAGACAATACATAGTCTCCAGCTTGGTGAATTTATTATAACTCAGAATATACATTAACAGGTCAATAAATAATCTGACTGCTATCAGAAATGAGGTATCTATGTGGCAAGTATTCCAGGATTTATTGACAAGAAGAGAAGATGCAGGGTGTGTCACATGATGCGGATAGGTCTTTAGGGATGGAATAAGGGATTTAAAACATTGGAAATATATACAAGTGTGTGATGAGCCAGTTGTAATAATGTGTGCCATCTTTTGTCTAGTGGAAAAGTCCCTGTGTATAACTTTCACACAACCAAGCTGGCTAAGAGATATGTCTGTTTTATGCTGGCTGAGATATGTCTGTGTTATGGAACAACTAAATATGACTAGAAAAGCTACTAAGATCTATCTTCCTGAGAAAGCCTCATTGATTGTTTGATGGAGCCATTCATTCAATAAAGGACCTCAATTGGTAACCTTCTCTCTGCCTACCAGTGGTGTATGTGAACAGCCCTGATTTTGAAGTCAAAGATCTGGCTTCAAATCACAGTTCTTATACCAATTAGCTTGGAGTTTTGTTCTGTTTTAATTTACTCTGTATTTTTATTTCAACATCCATAAAAGAGAGGAATCATAGCTCTCCCATTCATGTTGGGTAGGCTTAAGGGATATACTTTCTGTCAGTTGAGAAAGATTTGTGACATACAGTGAGAACATTAAATGTAGCAATATGTTTGGTACCACAAAGAAAATGAGTACTGGAGAAAGCAGAAAGACTACCCTATGAGTTACCAATACATGGGGTTCAAAAATATTTCTAAGAGTGTAAATGAACCCATTGAAAATTAAAACCAAATGTTTAAGTTAAACATGAACTATTAAAAAGTCTGAGAAATGGTGTTTAATAAAAGAGACTATCATATAAAAGTTATGCAAATATGTAAGACAGGATAAACTGTAGTTACACATGATAATGATCTTAGACCATTTTTTTGAGGGTTACCTGCAGAGGACAAGGAAGAAATCATTTGTGAACAAAGTCATACTGAGTCATATTATAGCTAGTCACGTCTGTGAAACTTTGAATTATAAAGCAAAGGAGTACTTCTTTTGTGCCAATGTGCCATTTCCCATTTCCTTTCTGGAACTATATATTCTCTTTGGTTCCTCTATTGATTCCCTGATACATTGTGAAAAGAAATTGAAACATTAGATGAGTCCAAAAGAAATGTTTGAAAAAAGAAAGATGGTTTAATAGATTGACTGAGGTATTAGAGATGAGATTGACCCTTCCCAAACAATAACAAACGAAAAATAAAGTCATATTATCATGAAGTATGTATAAAGAAATCAATTTAAGGGAGAGAGGTCATTATTGACACTGAGATTTCTAACATTTAGTTAGTTATTTAGTTCCCTTAAATAACTAACATTTAGTTAGTTATTTAGTTCCCTTAGGATGAGAGGCTGTCCACCGTAACTGGAGTGTGGTTAGCCTACCACCCTTTAATTATGGGGACTGATAATAATTCTGGGAGGCAATAGTTTACCTACTGTCATAGACTATCTTTGCTACACTTTTAAACAACTCTGAGTAAAACACTAAAGAACCAAACAAATTAATAGTAATGAAATAAAATCTACTCATATGACTAGAAATATGTACCAAGCATGTGACATCTGAGGTCACTCAGATTAGAAAGATTACAAGTTAGTGTTACTAAACCTCATGTCTTTGAATTCCCCATTGTGTCATGGAGTAAAGTATTTTGGTTAACAGAAATTACTATTGGAAAAATATAAAAATATCTATAACAGCAACATTGATATTAGGTTATGGAAATAGTCTCTCTCTGTCTTGTTCTCTCACCCTATTTTTTAAAATGCTCTCTTTGCTCATTGTTTGCAAGTTATCATTTGTGCATTTGGAATGTTCTAAAAAACTTCTGGAAGTTTGCAATTGACTTAAGGAGAATATGGCAAAATTGGTAGGTTTTTAGATTATTTATATTTCAGCACATTAATATGCATAAGGGGCACTATTAGAAGCCTACTATCCCTAGTACTGACGTGTTATCTGTAGTTAACTTTTTGACTCCTATAGTTCACTTTCTCCACTGCATCATATTTTTTTCCCTTTAGTACTTTGCTGCTCATACCTTTGGTACAATGTGTGAGATAATTCAAGAATGCTGGTGCCTAAAGTTGGAATCAAGGAAAGAATGTCACAAAAGTATCATTTCCAGTTCATCTAAGTGTTTAAAATAATGGAATAATTGCTTCTCTTTAGTGGAACACTCTAGAAACAGTGATCAATATAGTGATAAGAAAATCTTCAACCTAATTCTTGAAAAGATGTATTTAGTAATGTAGTTCATATATGAAAAATTCACATATGGCATGAAGTGAACAGTGTAATAGAGACTTCACTATCAACAAGTGGAAATAATGCTGAATGTGAAGAGATACATGGCATGCCACAAAACAAGGAACAGGATCCATTGTGAAAAGAAATTGAAACAGATGTGATATAAATCTTTTTTCACATTTGGAAATGCTAAACTTCCCAATTAGAATTATTTACATTTTATTTTCTGTTGACAAAGAAACCTAATTAATGGTCTTAGGTTATTGAGTGAAATATTCAAAATAGGGAAGCTTCTTACAAAGAGCCTGTGGTATATAAAATGCCTATAAGATTGTCTGTGGCATTCAGTGTTTATTCAGTAAACTGGCAAAAGTTTCATAAAATGAGAATTATCAAGATTTAACTTGAGGTTGAGATCTTCCTTCTATTTTCCTACCTATATCACTCTTTTCATTATCCTCTTCCCCCCCCTGTATTGTCTTTTGTAACTCAGACACTTTTTTCTGTACAGTGACATATGTAAGTTGAAATTGAACTGGGTTATAACCAGTGAGATATGATCAGAAAGAGCATTGAGGTAATTATGGGGAAGTCAGAAAAATAACATCTTTGTAATGGTTAGGTAAATAACTTTAGTGATTGTGTCCTGACTTTAGTGGGAAAGGGGGTCATATGAATAATCTTGCCAGGTTAATAATACCACAATAGGATTTCCATAGCCACTAGATAGTCTTACTCAGGCTATTTTTTTTTTTTTTTGGCAAATAACACTTTGATTGTTAATAGAGAAACAATTGTCAGAAAATATAAATCCTAGAAACTATTTGTGTATATATATATATATATAGTGTGTATATATGTATATATGTATATATAAAGAATTACTGAGATTTGACTAAGAGAATAACTTTCAAATTCTAGAATTTCTGAGTATATGCAAGTAGAAGTTGAAGGTCTTTTTAAGTCGAGGAAGTCTAGGGGTCGAGAGATTCTTGACAATGGTTAGAGTATATGAAATATTATTTTAATTTAATGATGATAAAATGTGAAATTCTTATTACAAGTTGAAAAAATGGCATTAAATGTGTTCATTGTGATTTTATATGTGTCTATGGTAGGTGTTTTTGAGGCATCAGAAAGCTTTTGTGGCAAAATCAATGAGGATACTGAAATTAATGGTCTGGTTATGTATGAGTGAGAGATGCTTAAAATAAAATTTGAAAGACTACAGATAGAAAAGGTCTTCTATAGGCTAAGTTGTTAAAGGACTTGCTATGCTTTCACATCCTGAGTAAGGAAGAAAAATAATGGAACAAAACGTAGATTTTTCTGTGGGTTTATTAAAGAGCCGTGAATTCAAGAAATCCTTAATAAATTTAATTCCAGATTAAAATATACACTTTTTAGGACAGCAGTCAGTTACAATTTGGTTGTGGAAATATACAGAAGCAGAAATGGGCTTATCACAGAAAGAAATAAATTAGTGTTAGCTGAGAATAGAATGACTTCTTATGACTTAAAAAGGGATAGTGATATATAATCCTGAAGATTCCCAAATAGAAAAATAAATCATTATATCTAATAGTTCTCAGTATGTCTTCATTTCTGATTTTGTACAAAGAACATCAGCAGAAAAAGAGACTACCACAGCATTTGGAGAGAAATAGCATATTCTTGAACTTGGTGTTAGGATTCTGCAGCTATCCTTGAGTTAAATCTAAGCAGTGACTGAAGTTTATAACAAATTTCAGCCACAAACACTCCCAATTCACTTAATGACAAGAGCAACTAAAAGACAGGGTCACGAGAGGTTTAGTGTTAATCTAGTCATGGGCAAATGGAGTCTAATTAAAACTCATCCAAACATTCTCAAATTCACTGAAGGAAAATGTGAATGATTAGTCCCTCACCCATCATACAGAGGAAAGGACATGAGTTGTCTTGTAATAAACAACAAATTGTTATACATCTGTCTCTACAATTTTACATCAGTGCCAAGAATTATATAAAAAATAAAAAAGTAAATGTGTAAGAAATACTGGCTCCAAATGTAGAGAAAAGGCAATTAATAGAGAGATATACAGGCATAGTCAATCATCAGATCTAGCATACAAGGGTCTTGATAACATATTTTAACTATTTAAAACTGTAGAGAAAGGATTTATTAAAAATAAATTGGGAAATATGTAGTGAAATGAGAATGTAAATAGAATGAAGTGCAGATATATAATCACATATAACACTACTTAATTAAAAAAAATGATAGGCTTAATAACAATAAAGACCAAAGAAGAAGCGATCAGTGAACTTGAAGACAGGTAATACACTCTTAAAACTGTAGTAAGGATGGAAAATACTTAAGACTGGAGTGTAATTGAAGTCTCACAACCAGATGTGAGGCAAAGCAAAACAAAAAGTAAAAAGTCTTTTTAGAAAAGACTATTTTCCTCTCTATCTTTCAGGAAAGCATCAGTGTAGTCATCAGCCCTTGACACATACTGGTCAGGTTAAATACTCATTATAGTGAGTCTGTTAAAACCACAATAAAGATACTAAAACAAAACCAAAAGTACCAGTAAGTAGCAAAAAATACATTACTATTGATGAATATCAGTAGGAAATATAAGTAGCCTCTGACCTGAAATAAAGTAAGGCAAGAAACAATGGAAGAATATCTTGACATGGCTGGGCATGGTAGCACATGCTTATAATCCCAGCTATCTGGGAGGCTGAGGCTAGGGATCACTTGAGTCTATGGGTATGAGACTACCTCGGGCAACACAGTGAGATAGTGAGGCCTAGTCTCTAAAACAAGCAAGCAAAAAACAAAAAAATAAGAAGAATATCTTGAAATGCTTAAAGAAAAAAAAAAGTCAAGTTAAATATCTTTATCCCATAAGAATATATGTCGTAAATACAAAAAGAAAAAAAAAATATTTTAGATAAATGAAACATAAGAGTCTATAATGAACAGACATGCTTTTTTTTTATTTTTAGCATAAACACTGAATTTTTATCCCTGAAATAATAACAGAATTTACTTAAATGATTATTTATCATTAAATTTCAATTTCTAATTTATGTTTTGCTAATCACTAATTAAAATGCTATATTTTACTTATAATAAAACATAACTTTAGAAGCTAAACTCTAGATTGTCAGAGAAACCCTTTTCACCATATAGAAATTTTGACTTGCACTAAAAGAAATTTGTCATGTTACAGCAGGAAAATAAGAGAAACTAGAAACTAACAGCAAGAATGTGGAGGGAAAATTATAAAATTTCTGCAAATATAAAAGCTGATTTCTCTTTTAATAATTATTTTTTTAAATTGACTATTCAAAGGACAAATAATGCTATATTGTGAGCTTATAGAACACATGGAACTGAAGAATATGAAAACAATAGCACAAAGATTAGCATAAAGATCAGTTGAAAAGTATTGTTCTAAGGTTTTATTACATTTTTATGAAGTGGCATAATATTACTTCAGAATAACTTTTATAAAATCAAGGGGATATTTTAATTCCTGTGGTGACCACTAAACATTTGCAAACAGATATATCTCAAAAGATAATAAAGGATATAGAGTAAATTACTATTTTTCTGTGCAGTTCTCTGTGCAGAAGAAGATAAAGAAAGGAAAAGGAACAAAGCACAGATAGGGAAATAGGAATCACTTAAAAAGATGGTTAACTTAAGCCTGATGGAATTCATTTTATTAAATGAAAATGATCTACTCAATCATGCTGAAGGCAAACTGTCAGACTGCTTTGTCAGGGCACAAAGCAAGGTACTACTATGATCACTGCGGTACCTAGTTTTTAATGTAAAATGATAATTTGGTTAAAAGTGAGAAGATAAAGTATGAACCATGAAAATACTACTATTTATAATATGGTTATGTTAACATTAGAAACAGCAGACTTTTAGTTATGGAATAAATACCGGAGAAAAAGAAATTTTGTAATGAAAAAAATAGGTATTTCTATCAGACATAGTAATACTAAGTGTGTATGCACCTTATAATAACAGAATTGCTAAGTCCATAAATCAAATTGTAACAGTTATGAAGGAATAGGCACAGCTACAATTAGTTTTCAAGATTTCATTCCTTTCCAGTCATAGAAAGAATAGACAAAAAATATTAGTAAGTATATAAAAAGTTCAAATAACTCTTTTGAACATGATCTAGTCATTTTGAGACTCTAAAGCTAACAAAAAATTACACATTCTTTTTTGAACGCATATAAGAATTTCTTTAAGATAAATAATATGCTGGCTCACACAGCATCTCAAATTGGTAATGAACTGAAATGCTAATACTTTTTAATCACATTGAAATTAATTAAAAATGAGTAGCATTAAGCTATCTCAGGAAATTCCCAAATGTTAGGAAAGGCAGTAACACATTTCTAAATAATCACTATGTAAATAAATAAATAGCAAGATAAGTCAGAATGCATCTCAAAGTAAATAATAAAATAAAATGACACTTGTAGGATACCACTAAATGAGTCCTTAGAGAGAAATGCATGACATTCAATGTAGATTAGAAAAGGAGATATTTTAAGATCAATAATCTAAGTTTCTATTTAGATAACCTAGTTTTAAAGAGCAAATTAAAGAATATGAAATAATTGTGATACTATCTAATGGTTGAGAAAGGGGAATCCATACTATTGAAGTGTGCACAAACTAAAAAGAAAAGACTTGAGATGACAGTCATCTAAAATAATCTTTCTCCCTCTCTTTTTACTATCATATGCTGCCTCCCCTCTCTCAGTGTTTTCTTTCTGCAGACCCTATGGATAAGGAAACTAGTGTCAGAGAACTGGAAAATTCTCTCATCCTTTGGTTTATTCTTCATAGATGAGCCATTGAATCAACATAATATCAGATGGGTTAGCAAAGGAAATCAACTTTTTACACACAACTTATTTACACAAAACAGGGAGTTGAAATTCTGTACAGATCCTGCTTAAGACTGAGGAAAAAGGGTTTATATCCTGAACAAAGAAATGGGAAAATAGGGCCAGGGACACCTGGGATGGGGACTTCACATGACAAGAAGGAATAATTTCATCTAGGCCTGACTTCCTCTTTGAAAAGAAAGATGGATATTTCTCCCATAGAAAAGGCATTCTTTTGATAAATCTACTCCCGCATGATACCACCCAAACATCATTTTCAGTTAATTATAGAGAATGGTGATTACTTCTTATCAGGAGCTAGGGTAAAGGGATTCACAGTAAGGGAAACTTATTTTTAACTTCCAGACTTCAATATTCTCAGGTCTAAATAATATGCATGCAAGGTGTCTAAGGAGAGCAACTCAAAAAAAACTTGTTGTGGTCTGCTTTGCACACCTTCACCAGGAAATCATCAGTTTTGAGACAGTTTGAGTATGCTTTGACTTCAGGGCAGGGCACACAGAACATCTGATTCATTCATTCATTCATTCAGTTGTGACTCTGTTAAATATGTACCAGAAATATTATATATGGTGATTTGGCATGAAATGCTAGAAAATAGTAAGTTTTTAATTAGTTTAAATGATTTTAAATCCTCATGAAATATGGTTAGATAGTGTTCCAGTAGGAGTAATCTGTGGAATCTTTTTCAAAGGGAGAGTCAAAGTAGAGACTCTGAAAACTATAGTCAGAAGAGCAGTGTTGAATTATCCAGTACTCTGTTAGGCCCTATGTGCCTATTATTTTCTAATTTTGTTGGTTTTGAAGTAGTCAAAATTCATTGGTCCAGTGGTCATAAGTAATTATTCAGAAGGAATGATCTATGCCTTAAGAGGGAGGAAATGAAGCAGGTACCTTCAGGAGGTGGTGTTACCAAACACCTATCTTAATTTCCTCCAGACGATAAAAAGAAAAGAATTTGAGAAGAAGGAAAATAATTTAATTTCTTGAGTGAGAGGAGGACAGTAGACTCATGGCTGAAAGAGTACCATCCTGGTCTTTGGTACAGAGCTGGGGGTTTTATAACAAGGGCATTAAAATAAAAAAAGGAGGTGGCCAACATTCTCTGTGTCCTTGAGATGGAGGTATTCCTGGACACTCAAACTGGTAACAGCTTATTTCACTAACACCTGGTGTTCCTCAATTTCCAGCATTCCTTTCTGACCATTTGTGAGAAGATGGATCTGTTAATTTAAAAAAAATGTTAATTCTATATGATAGGGGTGCTTATTTGATGGGAATACATCCAGGCTGGGATCATATTGTTTTATTAATCTCTGGTTTCCTCAATTAGAATAACTGTTTAATACTACATCATTAGCATTGGTGTTTCCTAGGGATTGGAGTTTAGGGTAATGTTCAGGTAGCCTTCACTTTGCTCTCTTGAGATATTTTCTTCAAGTTTTCATATCAGAGATATTGGATCCATATTTTGATTTTAAACATTGCATTATGAGCAGGATATTTTAGCACTGAAATAGTTTACAAAGGAACTTTATTCTGTAAAAAAGCTACAAGTAAATTTGTTTTATTTAAGAGAAAAATTAATTTCCAAGCATTTGAATTTCAGACTCTGAACAAATATTAATGACAAATTTGAACCTAAAGCATTTGAGGAAGGTGGCAGAAATGTTGTTGGGCAAGGGGGTCAATTTCTTTTATTAAAAATCCTTCTGCCTGTTTTTCCTAAACCAGAGGAAAAATTTTACCCTTTAATCTGCTATAAAACAGGAAGAGCCTTTATCAATATTTAAGGTTTCACACACTAATTACCTTTATCAGTCAAAAACCTGCTGCTTGCCCCAGGTTCTCCCTCTCCCAGGCCAATGAAAACAAAACAAAACAAAACAACTTTAAACTGGATCTTTAAGGGTTCACTGACACCCGCAGCTCTTGATGTATGTTCTAAGCCAGAGGAAAACTCTTAAAATGATCAAAGTATTTATTACCAGACTAGAAAATGATTACCTAAATATGTACAAGTAAACATGAAAAACCCATTACCACACCATTGTCCAAAACTGTCCTTTCATCTCTGGTCAACTTACCACATATCCAATCAGAGTTCAACTGTACATGTTCCAAACACAGGGTATTCTTCTTTCCCTCCTTTTGCATGTTTCAGCTTTCTCCAAGAATGTAGTCAAAAGCATGATGTTCTTCATTTTCTCTTTCAGCATTCTCTCGACCTTAGGCAGTAGAAAACCTCTAAGACATAGAAACCAACCAAAGTCCACTTCCTCGGGCCTAGCTCACAGCCTCTGCAAAAGCATTTGAGTCAAATTAAGTAAGACAAACTCCAACATAGAGTTCAAATCTCCAGACTCTTTAGACTCTTTCAGCACATACACTCAGCTTATGCATACTATGACCAGGAGTTCCCCAGCCTAAGCCCAAGGCCACAGGTCCAGGCCACCTCAGCCATGTGCACAGACTCACATCCTCTTCCCAGAGATGTGAGGGAATTCTTGTCAATCAGCTCACATTACATCACAAAACTGCTTTTCTTTCCTCCTCCCCTTCTATCCTTCTGAAAGGAAACTATGATTTCTAATCTTGAAATTTATAATTCTAAAGCAACAGGGAAGTAACTTGTTTTTTTAAATATTCTCAATGTATGGCATCAGCTATGATAATGGCAGTTACACTCCAGGAGAAAGAGGGTCAGTGCTCATAAATGTGGGACTGTGAAGATCCAGAAGTAGTCAGCCCATCCAACAGAGAGGCAGATACGTTGGTTAATAAGACAGAGGAGTGAGGCCTAGCTGACTGCCAAAGTTGTGAGTCTCAGACTTGGCTGACCAGTGGCGGAGCTCAGAGTGGATTGCTTATGCATGACTACTTTTTTCAGTCCACTCCAGAGTGTCACTTCATATTGAATGATGAGTGTAAACTTTTCCTTTGTCTTATAAGATATTAATGGACTCAAGGTAATGGATTTTTATAATGTGTATTCTCTAAGAGAAGATATATCTCTAAGAAATTACAAGTTGTAGGAGGATCTGAGGTACGTAGAGTCCTTAGTTGGATGTGGAACAGAAGGCACCTATATCTAGTACAGGTGAGCTGGGTGCTCCACCCCTATGTAATTCTTTCTACAAGGAATCCCTATAAAATCGCTTATGAAATGAATCCCTTCTGAAAGCACACCATTGAGAAATGAGGTCCTGTTTCCAGTGTGCTGGTTTTCTTTTTCCTTTTAGGAATAAAGCTATCTTTGCATCTCTATCTTTAGTCTCTCTCTCTCTCTCTCACACACATTTTCTTAGATTTGTGATGCCTTTCTTATTCATTCAGTGATAGTTAGATAGTAACCACCACTAGCTATATAATTCCAGTAAAGGTATATGTTGTATTGTTTGGTAGAATTAGTTAGAAGTATCAGAATTTGTAGTGGAGTGAGAACAGAGTCAGGGAAATTGTCAGATTTCATTACCCTGTCTGGGTGACAATGAAGCCAGGACCTCATATGGGCAGTGCTATTCATTGAGGGAAAAATGCAGGCATTGCTACCACCTGCATCTAAAAAACACAGAGATTAAGAATAACCTAAAGCCAGATAGACTACTTCCCTTTTTAACTTTAAAGTCGAGTACATAAGCATACTGGGTGAATCTACTAATGAAGGGTCCTAGGGCTGTGGTGTCCAAGGCCCAGATGGGAAAGGAAGTATGGACCACCAGGGGAGTGTGATTGTGAATTGGGGGCCTCTGGTTGATGAGGGTAAGAGGAACAAGGATAAGAGTAAAAAAAAGAGGAGGGGAACAGATAGGTGACATTCGTTTTTGGCTAGGGGAATGGAGAAAAGTGGAGCAAGAGCCTGTAAATTGCCATCAGACAGAGGCTTTTGGCTTCAGGAGGAGAAGGACCCAGAAGCTGACTCCTTTGGAGCTTCCCCACCTCCATCTCTCAGGTCCCTGAGGGAGAGAGCTATGTGTGAAGGCAGGTAGAGAAGAGGTGACCATGATGAAGTGCAGAGCCAAGGTGAAACTGGGATAGGCCTGCCTTGGAGAGACCCACCTGAGACCCACCTGTGTTGGCTGGATTCATCTGGTGCTAACTGGAGTAACAGAGGATCAGGAATCAAGGACATAACTTGACTTTTGTAACCAGAAGTACACTAAGACTGAGGTAAACCCCTTGCAGCTTCTTGAAGAGCGGAAGTGGGGTTCTAGTTCATTTGGAAAACTTGTGAGGATGTGGAATCTTTTAGTTTGCCTCTGTAAATAAACCTCTATGTCTATCCTCATCACCAAGGTTTGATCTCCGAGCAGCTGCTGCGTGCAGGCAGAAGAACCTTTAGTAAAAAGGAATTAAAAGAGGGTAGTCCCTATACTTCCAATAACAACCAATGATTTTCCTGCAGTGGAGAGAAGACTCATCTTTGTCCTCCAATTTATGTTATTTCTACCCTGAGTAGATTACCTTGTCTGTTTTCTGAACTAGTATTTGGTGTGTTGTGTGCTATGGCCATTGGAGATTTGTGTTCTGAAGATTAGGGCATATATTTAGGGGGCAAGATTCCAAGTGAACACCTTAAGATCTAGTTATTATAATGTCTGTACACACTTCAGAACTAGAATTTCAGAGCTGACATATGAAAAAACGTAACCTAATAGAAGAGATATATTAGAGATTGGGGGTTTGGTGAATTGTTTGAACTCTCCAAAATAAACACAAACTTAGTAAAATGCTTTTTTGGGTATAAGTATATATTTTTAAAATATGGATACTTAGAAATAGAACAGAAATAAGTTCACAATTCCAGAAATTATAGCTTTATTGTAATTATTCACCCTTTGGGTCTCAATTGTGCAGTTTCATAAATGGAATGAATAATGATTGTTTTCTTCACCAAGTTACTTCACAAATTGAATGAGATGCTTCTAAACTACTTAGGGAGTGTAGCAACCAACATGGGCTTGGTAGATGTAGCTATAGTCATTTTTCAGTATACATTTATATAAAGAGAACAATAACCCTGAGGAGATTTTGGAGGAGATCCTCACAAGCAATTGAAACCAAAAGCTTATATCTAAGACTAACATGCTCTCCTTTTGAAAAGCAGGTTCCTTGTCAGAAATAAATATTAGGGAAAATCACAGTTTCATATTCAGTACATAAATTCTAAAATAATGCATCAAAAATACAATGTATACTGCATTGGAACTGAGGCATTTAGGCAAGTAGAAATTTTCATCAGTATATTTGAAGACTGGAAAAGAGTGAAACTCCCCACAGCAAATGGAATGTAACTCATTCGGTAACCACAAGATGGTACTCTTCCTGGTTATTCCAGTACACCACTTCCAGTACACCAAGAAACATGGAGGGGTGGGGGAGGGGAGAGGGAGAGGGAGAGGGAAGTGACAAAGTTTAAGAAGTCAAGTTGCAGGTGTGCTGTCTCCAGCATCTGATGACTGAGCCGGACATGGTGTGATGTGTTAATTCATTGTCTTTAAAGCATCAAAGAAAGAGGATATTTTTATGTCTGTACATGATGTGCATTTAATATTCTGGCCCCATATTTCTCTGTTAGTGCAAAGGAGAGTTAGTGTCTCTGGGTGTTCTTTGTCTTTGTCTTTCTCTTAGTTCTTTTACTTCCTCTCCCAATAACTTTTTATCTGATCTTTGTATTTAAAGAGAATTTAGTTTTGTTAATGATGTTTTGAATCATTCCAAATCCCCCAAATTTAGCATTTTTAATGAAGGAAATTAAGTTTAATGATGTAATTAAATTTAGGAAACAGTAAGTTAAGGAGATGTTAGGAAAGGCTCCAGAGTGTCCATGAAGGGAAATAGCAATTATGTTGACTATCCTGTTCCTATATGTGGAATGTACTATAAGGAAAAAACCTAATATGGAATGAGCCATGTCACGGGGGGTACAGAAAAGACAACAAACATGGTTCTGTGGGACATACTGGGAAATTAATTAAAAGAACAAAATCTATGGTAAATTTTTTTCTCAGTTGGAAATTTCTATTACATGTTGTTTCTTAGTAGAAATATTGTAATCTGTGAACAAGACTCCAAGTACTACCTGTCAAGATCACATTAAGAAGAAAGAAATCTATCAGTGAAAGACTAAATCTGGTAACTGAATATTATGCTAAGATTTCTATTGAGATACAATTTTGGCTAATGGGCAAATATTTCTATTTTAAAATGTTCGTAAAACCAGGGACCTCACTAGTGATTTTGCAGCTAGGAGATCTCTTCCTTTTGCACCTTGTTATGAGTATTGTTATCTTTATACTTACGAAAGTTTTGCACCATTATATTTAAGTTAGACTCATGTGAAATCCTGGATTCAGTAGGAAGAAAACACCATGAAGTGGGAAGGATGGCAAGAATGGTGCTCCTTAACACTGCTGGAAATTATTCCTCATTTTTTCTTGTTGATTTCCAATTCTCATAATGGTTTATGTAAGGGTTAAGAATCCAGGTCTGATAGGGTAAAAGTAAATTTGTAGTTTCTTGAATTCTAGTATTTCTAAACCATCACAGTAAAGGGTAATAATTACTAATTTGAGGAAAACCAAAAACATTTGGGATATATTTGAGACCAGATGGAACATAAAGGGAAATTATAATTCTTAGAAACTTGCTAAGCAGTGAGGTTCAGCTAAACACACTAGCTTGCTTCATCTGTGGTATGAAAGTTACAACAAACACCCTAGACATAACAGACAGAATGGTCTTTCAGAATGTGTTAATGTTTGATAAAAAGTATTTTAAAATGAAGTAAAGTCCCCTGACTCCATGTAACTTTATGGACATTTTCACACAGATATCATTCCCAAAGTAGTAGCTAGGACACAGAATAACTCAGAACACAAAAACCATTAGTTAAGCTACTGAAACTGTTTTAAAATAGCTTATAACTGTCATAAAGCAAACATATCTGTATTTGGAAACCATTTGGTTATCAAATTTTAATGAAATATGAGACAAATAAGATGGGTTACAGATGATGAGCTATTCTAACTTCATAAAAAAAAAAAAAAACACAACAATGAAAGGACTATGCTCATATAGGCAAATTTCAAAGCTTTCCCATCCATTTCCTGGGTTAAGCCAAGAGGTAGTGGATTCAGGAAAATACATCATTAATGAAAACTCCAGTGAACTGCATCTAGGTAGAATTAAAAACTGTAAAAAATAGTGTTAAGTCAGAAGTATCAAAAGGGCATGCAGTATCAGGAGGATGGCATCTGGACTTTCAAGGGTAGCAAATTATTGTCAAAGGTTATTTCATGAAACTTTCCTATGTCCTACCTTGATTTTGTGGACCTTAAACTGATGACAACAAAGTTTCATGTACTCCCATAGTCTATAAAAAGTCCAAAATAATTGGGGTCTGACATTGCCCAGGACTTAATGGTGGTCAGGTAAGCTCTGCTATTCGAACTTTCCATCCCCTTATCCTCTATTCCATTTATATAGTCTCTGCAGGTACAGGCGATATTTCAAAGACCTCTTGAAGTCCTGCACAGGAATGTAGAAACAAGTGCTATGATTTGTGCTGCCCTTTCCTGTTAAAGAGAAGGTCTGTGTCCCTCACTCAGCAGCTCAGGTCAAGTGAGAAAATGAAAATGATTTTTAGAGACAAGGGGTGTCTGAGAGAAAAGGGTGTACTAGCTTTTCATTTTTCTTTTATAAGTGCTGTCATAGGGGAATTTGCTAATCTGACATCAGCACCTTGTTTTATAGAACAGTAAGTAACTGAAAAGAAGGAAAGGGAAAACAAAGGGACCGAGGACAGCCATGTTGAAGTCAATCTCCTATCCATAGTGTGTGACAAGGATGCGTAAGGTTTTTCAGTTTTGTGAATCCACTAGACACTGGGAAAAGGTGAGCTTGAAGCTACCTACCCAGGAAGGATGATTTCTGAGTGACTGGTTCTACCAAGAGAGGCTGGAGATGTTGGTAGAGAGGAAAAAGAAATTAAGGTGGAATCAGAAGGCCCTGAAGGAACTCACATATACCTAATCCATACAAGTAACAAAGAGAACAGTGAGTTACAATTAATATTTAATTGTATTTAAAGACAACAGCCAAAGGGGCCTCCGGAAGCAGCCTAAGAATTAAGAGATAGAAGCCTTCACTACCCAAACTTCTTTGACCGAAGTCTGGGGGAAGGGAGAAGATAAACTTTAAATTACTAACAAGACTGAAAAGTTAAGCAAGTTTAGAAAACTTTCCTTCTGAGTAACTGTCAATTAGGGAATGGGCTCAATTTTCAGTTTTGCTATTATTTACCCTCTGAGAAGCAGCTGTCAAGGTGATTATACAAACAAGCATTTTTAAAATTATTGTTGAAAGTGCTTGTGAGGGAAAAATGGAGAAGCAGACTGGGAAATCTGGGAGCCTTCAGCATCAGATGATAGTGAAATGGGACTCCCACTGAAGATAAGAGAGTGGGAGGTTTGGGTGGAAATGTCATAAGCTATGCAGTCTAGGAAAGACTCAGGTTCTCAAAGTTCTCTTGAAGAAGTTTCATGTTTTCCAGGAATGGCCTTGCTTTTGTAATCTTCCCATGCAGAGTCATTTCTGGTAGCAACCTGCTAGAAGGGTGCTCTGAGAATAAATAAAGGTAATGTATTTTAAAATGTAGCACAGGGAGTTCTTGATCTCTTGTGGTTGCTGTAGTCGAAGGTCTACAAGAGATACTCCCATGGTTACTTTAGTAATTAAGAGAAAGTAAAAAGTGTTTGACAGAGCAAGTGTAATTGTAGTGTTGGGGAAAAAGAAGAAAGATGAAACTCTTAGATCCAGATAATTAATAAAGTGATTATATCAGGGATGCACTGTTGGTGAAGAGCAGTGGAGTAGAGCTGAAATAAATAATTTAGAGTCTGGAATTCACTAGTTAGGTTTATACTGATCAAGTCACTCAATGATTGATAGCCATGACATGGACTTTAAGAAGAGAGAAAAATGGAACCTTTAAAATGACCTGGAACGCTGGAACTATTATTTTATTTTTAATACTTAGGGTTACAGTTTTATTATAGCAAATGGAAACAGAGAAGTCAAGGTTAAGAGACCCACATGGACAAGTCTGGGGAGGGGGGTTCAAAAGAGGAATCTTCTCTTGTCCCCAAGATATATTACTCTCTTGGCATTATGGCAAAATTCATGGAGTATGACCAACCTCAAAAACTCACTCAGTGTCAATGTCCAAATTTGTTTTTGAGGCTTCATTACATAAATATGATGCTTTGGATTGCTTGCCTTGGAATTGAATGGAATCTCCTCTTGACTTCAAGAGGTGAAATCTTGTTTCAGTGATATATGAAAGATGTTGATATTATATATCAATTTTAACTACACCTCAAGTAAACAACAATACCCTTGCCCTTGAGTTTACTTGTGTTTATCTTTTCTCATGTATTATTTTATATTACTTGTTTTTATCTGATTCTTATGGTACTAATTCTGTAAAAGAGACATTTTTACATAAAATTAAAAATATTTTAAAACTGTTGATTAAACAGTTTTAAAATTTTAGTTTGGACCTTATCATGATTTTCAAAAGCACATCAATTGGTAATAATGAATCTATATATAAATCACTATCTTCAACATTTTCAACATATCTATTTTTCTGTGAGTTTCCCATTTCACTCCCCAGATATTATTTTGAAGCACATTTAAGACACACAGTTGTGCTATATTGTAAAGCCTTGTAGATGGTCTTCTAGAATGATAGGCTTTGTTAGGTCTCTAATGACATACAAGTTGTAAATATATAATTTCCTTTTCATGGTTACTCAGAGTTGAGAAAGGTTGTGCAGATTATTAGCACTGCTGAAAAAAAATGATTTAATTTTGATTAATTTAGTCTAAAGGCATATAGTACTCAGGATTTTATGGTAGAGCATTTTAAATACTAATTAAAAGCATACGTTTGAATTACTCATGGATATAAGTTCAAATCCCATCTCTAACACTTTGTACTTATATATACAATCCTATTATCCACCAACCTGCTATATCTTCATTTATATAATGAATTAACATTATTTATTAAATTGATTCTAAGCAGTAAATGAAAATATTGTGTTTTTTAACAGTAACTGGTATTGTATTTTGTAGCTAGTGCTATTATTTGTGCTAAAAGGTAGTGAAGTAACAGTTGGATTACTTGGAAGAGAGAAAAAGAACTCCTCATGAGAAATTGATTAGGTTGAAATGAGTTTTTCCTACACTAATGAGATGATGCCAGGGCTCTATCTGCTAGCAATCAGGTGACAATAATCTTCCTGGACTTAGATATCTTAGTATTTCTTTTTTCAGATCTCCTCTTTAAAATTAATATTTCTACTGCTTCTAGCTGACCCCTATTCATTACCTATTCTGACATATTTATGATCTGTGTTTTGCAACAAAATGGATGGAATTTGATGTTATTATGCTTGAATGACTAAATTCAAAAAGTGACAGACAGTTACTGACTGACTTCATTCATTTCTGGAATATAAGTTAAAACAATGTGGCACAAACAAAACAAGTAAAGAATACTTAGACTGAAAAAATGACTCCAACCAGAAGGATGTGGAGGGAGGTCGGGATATAAGGGGTCATTGTATTGATGTAGTGACACTGGAAGTTTGTTAGTGAAATGAGTAAAGACTGCACAAACAGATTTCTGAAGCTGCACTTCCCAAATTATATTGACTTGTAAGCAAATGTTAAGAAAATTTAATTAGAAAAAACTAGAAACTACTATATATATAGTTCAGCCTGATAAAAGTGAGAAAGGAGAACTTAAGGGGATATTAAACCTCAGTTGTCTCTCTGCTAAGCCTTGTACATGCTTATCTCATGTCTTGTAATTCCAAAATTTCTTTAAAATTACATATCTTCACCCATGTTTTCACTGTGCCTTTGAATTTTTCAAGGTAGGTATATAGGAATACTATTTTTTAAAATGATTGAATGGGGAGGGAGGAAAAGTTTAAAGGAAGAGTAATAACAATACTCCAATTGTGTTTTAAATAGCTATGTGTCTTTAGACTTGAACAAAGGAATATTTCCTAGATAGTACAAAGTTAGTCAAATTTTTAACAAATTGTGTCAGGGTCTGAGTTTGTTTGTATATGTGAGTGTAGGATACCATCAAGGAAGTGAAATATGCCATGCAAAGGGATTAATTTTTTGCAATTCATTAGGCAGATAGGATTTTGGCAATCCTCTTTTGGGACCATATTTTGAAGGTCCATAACAGAAAACTATGGAGGAGAGTGGGTAATTAAATTTAGTCACCCTTGTTGAAATGTTTTCTGTGAAAGAAACATAAGAAAGAAGGAGTCTTTGAGAAAGAATAAAAAGGAGGATTTGTCATGCCCTGTAATAAAGAGCATTTCAAAGCTTTTTGTTTGTTTTGTTTTTTAAAAATAATTTATTTACATATAAATGTCACATCTCTGTGATCTCTGGGGTTCACCCCTCTTCCCTCACTGTTTCCTTCCTGTCGCATCCTCCCCCCACCCCAGGTTGTGTACTTCAATTTGGTTGTTGGCTTGTTTTGACTTTTCTTCATGGATTTTTGTTTATCTTTCCCATGTCCCATATAGTAGTGAAACCATTTGGCTTCTGTTTTTTTTTTTTCTTTTTTACTTGTTTCTGCTAATATGAATTCTTCTAAGTCCATCCATGTTATCATAAAATAGTCTAATTTGTCATTTTTTTGATGAGTATTATTTAATTGTGTATATATACCGCATCTTTTTCATTCAGTCATCTCTTTTGGGACATTTAGGTTGCTTCCATGTCCTTGCAATTATAAATAGTGCTGCAATAAACATCTGAGTACAGGTGTTCCTTTGTACCCACATTGAAGTCACCTTTGGGTAAATTCCGAGGAGAGCAATTGCTGACTTAAATGGTAGTTCCATTTTCATTAATTTGAGGGCCTCCATACAGCTTTCCATAGAGGTTGGACCAGTTTACATTCCCACCAGGAGCAGAGAAGAGTGTCCCCTTCTCTCCACATCCTCGCCAGCACTTGCCCGTTTTATGGATGTGGGCCATTCTTTCTGGTGTAAGGTGGCATCTCATTGTGGTTTTGATTTGCATTTCCATTATTGCTAGTGACATTGAACAATTCTTCATGTGCCTGTTGGCCATTTGTATTTCCTCTTTGGAGAAGTTTCTTTTTAGTTCTTCACCCCATTTTATGATTGGGCTTATTGTTTTGCTTTTGTTTAATTGTGTGAGTTCCTTGTGGATCTTCTTTATTAAACCCTTATCACTACATGGAGGGCAAAAATTGATTCCCATTCAGCTGGGCTTCTTTTAGTTTTTTCTGTCATACAGTTTTTTGCTGTACAGGAGCTTTTTAGTTTGATGTAGTCCCATCCATTTGTTTTCCTTCAATTTTTGGCCATCAGTAGATATTTCCAGAATGGGAATTGTACTTCCTAGAGTGTTTCTGAATTGTACTTGGTGGAGGGTTTTTCCCAAGTTATTTTCTATGTATGTTATGGTTTCAGGTCTGACATTTTAGTCTTTTATCCATTTTGAGTTGGTTTTCATACAAGGTGTGAGGATGTTGTCTTGGTCCATTTTTTTTTTTTTTGCAGATTTTAGTCCAATTTTTCCATTTATTGAAGAGGCTATCTTTGTTCCAATGTAAGTTTTCCCCCCTTTGTCAAAAATTAGTTGACTATATATGTGTGATTTTATTTTCAAGCTCTCAATTCTGTACCATTGGTTTTACTGTCTGTTGTTGTACAGGTACCATGCTGTTTTAATTATTATGGCTTTGTAGTATAACTTGAGGTCTGGGATAGTTGGCCCTCCATTCTCTCTTTTTTTGGCCAGGAGGCTTTTTGATATTCAAGGTCTTTTTTTATTCCATATGAACTTCTGTAATTTTTTTTTTAAATCTCTTTAAAGAATGTCATTGGAATTTTTATAGGAATTGCATTGAATCTGTAGATTGTTTTTGGCAGGATGGCCATTTTGATGATGTTAATTCTTCCAATCCATGAGCAGAGGATGTCTTTTCATTTCTTTATGTCTTCTATCTCCTTTAGCAGCTTTTTGAACTTTTCTTTTATATATCTTTCACATGCTTTGTTAGGTTTATTCCCAGGTATTTACTTGTTTTTGGTGCAATGGTAAATGGGATGACTTTTTTAATTTCTTCTTCCTCTTCTTGGTTTTTTGCATATAGGAAAGCTACTGACTTCTGCGTGCTGATTTTGTATCTGGCTGCCTTACTGAACTGATTTATTATTTCAAGTAGTTATTGCATAATTTTTTTGGGTTCTCTATATAGAGAATCATGTCATCTGCATATGATAGTTTTAGTTCCTCTTTTCCTATTGTATCCCTTTTATTTCTTTCTATTGCCTTATTGTCCTAGCTAAGACTTCCAGTACAATGTTAAAAAGTAGTAGGGAGAAGGGGCATCCTTGCCTTGTTCCAGATCTTAGTTGGAAAGATTTTAGTTTTTCTCCATTTAGGAAAATGTTTGCCATAGATTGTCATAGATTGCTTTTATTTTGTTGAAGTATGATCCCTTAATCCCCATTTTTTTTCAAGGACTTTTATCATGAATGGATGCTAGACTTTGTTGAATGCTTTCTCTGCATCTATTGATATGATCATGTAGTTTTTGTTTTTCTCTTTGTTGATGCGGTGTATTATGTTAATTGATTCCCGATTGTTGAACCATCCTTGTGCCATTGGGATAAATTCCACTTGATCATGGTGAATAATACTTTTTATGCATCATTGGATTCTCTTTGCCAGGATTTTATTTAAAATTTTTGCCTCTGTGTTCATTAGGGAAATTGGTCTATAGTTTTCTTTCTTGGTGCTGTCCTTATTTGGTTTTGGTATGAGTGTGATGTTTGCTTCACAGAATGTGTGTGGCATTTTTCCTTCTTTCTCAATTTTTTGGAAAAGTTTTAGTAGTGCAGGTGTTATTTTATCTTTTAATGTCTGGTAGAATTCATTACTAAAGCCATCTGGTCCTGGGCTCTTGTTTTTAGGTAGAGTTTTGATGACTGCTTCTATTTCACTGCTTGTAATTGGATTGTTTAAGTTCTCTATATCTTCTTTGCTCAATTTTGGGTAGTTGTATCTTTCTAAGAATCTGTACATCTTATTCAGGTTGTTGTATTTATTTCCATATAGTTGTTCACAGTAATCTCTTATTATCCTTTGGATTTCTTTTGTATCTGTTGTAATTTCTCCTCTCTCATTTGTAATCCTGTTTATTTGAATTTTCTCTCTTCTTTGTGAGCTTTGCAAGGGGTTTATTAATTTTATTTATTTTTTTCAAAGAACCAGCTTTTGGTTTTGTTGATCTTCTGGATAGATTTTTTAGTGCCTAGGTTATTTATTTCTTCTTTTATTTTTATTTCTTGCCTTCTGGGTTTTGGATATTTTTCTTGCTCTTTTTCTAATTTTTTGATTTGGGAGATAAGATTATTTCTTTGACTATTTTCTTACTTTTTGATATGGGCCTGTATTGCTATCAACCTTCCTTAGATATGCTTTTGCTGCATTCCAGACATTTTGGAATGCTGTGTCTTCTTTGTCATTTTTTTCAAAGTAGGTTTTAATTTCTTCTTTAATTTTTTCAATTATCCATTCTTCAGTAACATGTTGTTCAGTCTCCAAGTGTTGGATGCCATTCTTGCTTTCTTTTCATTGTTGATTTCTAGTTTGATGTCCTTATGATCTGAGCATAATGTTGGTATTATTTTAATCTTTGTGTATTTATTCAAGTTTGCCTTGTGGCCTAGTATGTGTGGACTGTCTTTGGTTGTGTTTCAAACTTGTTATTTGTTCCATATTCTGTTTATTTCTCCTGTCCTTTTGAATGTAATTTATTAGATTTACTTCCACATATGTCTCAAAGAATAATCATCAAGAAACCAGTTCAGTGATAGCAGGAGAAATCATTTTCAGTAGTCAGTTTCCTGTTCCTTTGTGTACTTTAGAGACATGAGTGTTTTCTGTGGATGAAAGAATGTAATTTTATCACTGCTGTTCTTCAGTTGACTGGTTTCCACACAGAGGGTCAAGATAGCACATTAGTAAGAGAGGTAGATAAAAGTTGAGACTTTTAGACCTAAAGTCTAAATTAGGTTGCTTGCTTGACTACTCTGTCTGAAGACGCTTGAATTCTATCAGAAATGTAGAACATGAGAGAGTCGAGTTGAATGAATTGGATATTGGGTTAAAGAGGAATTTAATCATATGTCACATGTTTTATTTTCTTTATATATAACCAGCTATATTCTTGATACTTAAAGAGAAAGAGTGAGAGCCTATGAGTGCACAAAAGAGATGTCTATGTTATAAAAGCAGATTGATTGGAAAAATATTCTTGTATGCACTGAGATTTTAGTTTTAAAATAGAAACCAAGTAAATGCTAAATAAGAACACTGAAATGCTGAAATAAATGATACCCTACATACCTATGTATGCAGTTATTAAAGTAATATTAAATTATTTGGAATAATGGTCACATTATCCCATTGGGGATACAAATAAGAATATGCAGTATAATTTGAAGTCCATGAAATATGTATATAGGAGTAGTTTGAGAAAGAAGTATTAAAATATTGAGTCAACGTCACTGTTTGGCACTGACAGGCTGTTTTAATGTTCATTTCCCTTCTTTGCATATATTTCAAATTCCCAAAACACAGTTTCTCATTAGTTTTTGAGTAAAAAACTGCTATTTTTGAATATATCAATATTGATCTAGATATATTTCATGGTGAGTCTGAGAAGGAATCATATTCTAAAAGTCCTTTTAAAGGATAAAACTAGGACTAGTGGGAAGATAGCTTTACAAACTCAGTTGGCAAATTGTTCTTAAAAGTTAGAACAGGAATGTCTAAACATTTCCATGTTCTGAAATAATGAAATGTTTCCATGATTGGTGAATTGTCATTATACAAGTTTGCAATTACACTTGATATAAATATGCAAGTCTACAATTGAGAATTAGATTAACAGCCTTCCAGCGTTGAGACCTTGATTTTAAGTAATAGGTGTCTAGACCTTCCCAATGTTTGCATTTTGGCTAAAAACTTTAAATAGTCTTTAAGTGTAGTTAGTGTTTCCAAATAATCTTTCATTGTATATTTTAAAATGAGATTATGAACCCTTTTTTTTTTGTCTCAGAAGAAAACTGATAAACCCCAGTAATGCCAATGCCTTTGAAGCTTTTGAGGTTAGGTGAGATTGGGGAATACTGAAAATGTCAAAGAAATAGATAAGCTATTTGATTGTATCTATAATTTTCTAATACAGACAAAATAATTTAAAAATATTCTTTGGGCTATACATATATATTAAATGATACCGTAAAAATTGAAAGTGTAACATGAAAGGAATACCAGTTTTCTTGATTGCTTATTAGCATTTTTTAAGTTTTTTTTTAAAGTAGACTAAAACTATAATGTTAATTTGAGGTACAAGATCTTCCTTCAGCTTCATACATGCAATTGTGTTTCACTTTGTAATAATTAGTTTTCATCATTTTGTTAGTGAGTCTTTTTTCTGACTCTAGTATATAAGCACTCATTCTGGGTATCATGTATTATTCCCATGAACATTAATAAGCTCAGATGCACATTTATAACATGATAATATAGAAAAGTCTAAGCAATGTACCAAAAAATAATCTTGCTAGAATTAGTAAGTGAATTTTGATAGGTTGTAGGATATCTGGATATCACATATAAAAGCAAAGCTATGTATCCCTTTAACTTACTGAATTTGTTTTAGCATTCCTTTTTAGTGCAGATTAATGAGATACATTATTTTTCTTACCTAAAAAAAATTCACCTTCATAACAGTACTTTGATTCTAGCTTTCATAGTACCACATGCATTACATTAAAGTCATCCTATTTATTATACAATTCTATGAGTTTTGACAAAAGTTCACCATACTATAAGCACAATAACATTAAGGGTATAGTGCATTCCCATCACTCACCAACAGTATACTATACCTGAGTATAATCACCTTTCCTGTCTGTCACACACAGTCCTGGGAAATCACTGACTTATTTTCTAATTTTCAGAATGGCATATGAGTCAAATCATGAGGTACTTGACTTTAAGTTTTTCTTCTTCCACTTATCATAATGCGTTTCAGATTTATTCATGTTTTTTTTGCTGTAGGAGTACTTTGTTAATTTTATTACTGAGAAACATTCCATTTTATGTCTGGACGACAGTTTATCTATTACCCAGTTGGAGTGCTATTGGTGGGGTTTTTTTTGTTTGGTTGGTTGTTTTTTGGTGGCTCTTTGTTTTTTGTTGTCTCCTTCCACCCTTCCTTCCTCTGAAAAGAGTGAAGACACACCGTGTGGTGAGCTTTACTTTACTAGCAAGTAGCTGCTGTCCTAAGAGGGAGGCGTCCTCAGATACCCTATCCTAAGCAAATCAGTGTTCTGAACGTTGGCTTAGGTCTCTGAAGAAGATTCTGCAAACAGTTGAGGATGTCAATTGTGTCTGCTTTTAGGTTCCATGTATTCACAACCTTTAGTGATAGGTTTAATATTTACCTTAATTTTTAGTGTCAGTCTATGTGAACTGTGCTTTAAGTCCCAGGAAACAACTCTTAGCTATTCTTGTTTTCTTCAGACTTTAGATTAGTTAGCTATCCTGTAATCATCACTCTTCAAAGGGTTCAAGAAAAGTTGTGATGCTTTAGGTTATACAGTGATTTTTTTTTGTTTGTTTGTTTGATGTATGGGAGACATTTCTATCGTTGTAACTTCCAAATTGGATGCCAGAAGTCACCTCACCTTCATTTTTAAAGCACACTTTGACCAATATATTTTATCTTTAACACTTTAAAATATACCATAGTGTTTTGGGGTTTCTATTATTTTTCATAAGATGTTAGGTTTCTTACCAGTGTTTGCCTGTATATGAAGCTCCTTAATTACTAGCTACTTCCAAGAAAGTGTTTTTATCTTTGATTGTTATCACTTTGACTAACATGAAACTAGATACATTTTTCTTACTCTATTTGAGGGTCTGAACTTCTATAAATGTGAGATATTGTTGGTCAGCAAATTTAAACAGAATCTTGACCATTACCAATTCAAATATAATTGTTAGTAACTTTTTCATCATGAATTGAATTTGCATGTATATCCATTGTTTCATAGATTGAAAATGTTTCACTCAATTTTTCACTCTGTGCTTCAATTTGATTAATTCCTATTAGATTATTTTCTATTTAAAGAATTCTTTGTTGAGTCTGTTTTGCTGGTTTTTTTTGATGTAATTATGTAATATCATAATTAGAAATTATTTCAATTCTGTTGTATTATTTTCTGTTGTATTATGTTATATTTTCTCTGTTATATTCTGTTGTATTTTTATAGGTTTTATCTATTTGTTGAAGTTATCCATCTATTTGTGATGCTTCAGACTTAACAATATAAACTTATAGTGCCCCTATTTAATATTTTTAACCTCACCAGATAATTCCATTATCTGTGCTACATCTGAATATTTTCCTCCAGATGATAGTGTTTGGCAATGTATGATTTTTTTATGTTTTCCATACCTTATATATTTTTTATTGAATGCCAGATTCTTTTTACAGTAGTATTTTAGAGAGTTAAATAAATAACATTTATACCTAGAGATGTGGAAGTTTTTATTTTTATTTTTATTATTATTGTAGAGGGGTGAGTCAACTAAATTTGTGAGTTTGTTGCTTCATAGGTTTCAATTACATTTTTATAGAAACGTTCTGTTCTTACCTGGTGTTTAGAGTGATTACTATAAAACCAGCGATGTTCTCAATATTTGATTAGATTTCATTGGGCCCTGAGTTTCTGTACCACAGAGGGTTTTCCTTCTGCTTTTTTTGTCTCCTTTTCCCCATGGTGTACTGTTCTTATTGCTCTGCATTCACAAGACTCACATGGAGATGAGGAGGGAGGGCTTGAGGAGGATTCCTTACCTTTCCTGTCTGAATATTAATTAGTTGGAAGCAGGGTTCTTTCAGTGTTTCTTCTTTTCCAGACCTGATCATTTCTGCACACTACCCAGCACAGGCTCTGAAGCACTGAGAAATTTTATATCCCACTCCTTTCCCCCATATCCCCCAACAGTGGGAGAGCTGCACCTTATGCTTGGTCCTGGGCATGAGGGAGAGCAAGTAGAACCTTGCCCTGTATCTATCTGTGCAGGGGACAGGATCGGAGGGTTTTCTAGCCTTCTCCAGTAATGGCTAACTTCTATTTCATGTCATGAAACAGAGTGGTAAGCCTTCATGAACCTCTGTAACATTTAGACAAGTCTAGGCAAGGGTACTGACTCCTCTTTCTTTTTTCTCTCTCCCTCCTTCCACCCCCCCCACTCCCTCCCCACCACCATGACTTCTTCACTCCTCAAATCATCCTTATATTCTTATTAATAATCAATAGAGGATCAGGGGAAAAAAGTTGAAAGTCTAGACTCTCATTGTATCTGTGGTTCTGTGGAACCTAAATTGTCATCGTGCCCATTTGAGCTTTCAAGAGTCATTTAAATTTCAGGTATCTTTTTTTCTTTTAGTCTGATAATGAGTTTTTTTCTATGACTTTGCAAAAGGTGAAATAACTTGTATTCCTAGCTCTGAGAAGTTTTGAACCCTTTGAACTTAGACTGACAATTTATCTTGAAAGCTCAACTCAGTCTAAAAATGTGATTTTTATATGGCTTGTTTTCATGGAAAATGTATAAATGATATATGTTTGAAATTTTCTACATTTTAGAAAGAAGTAGAAGTGTAATTAACTGTTTCTAAGTAACAGTTGTCAACTGTAAGAAAATAAAAATGTAAAAATATCACCATTAATAGCAGTTTGAAAACATAATCTGTGGAAAAAATACATTGAACAAAATGTGTAAGAAGTTTGCATTGAAAATAATAAAATATTCCTGAGAGAAATTAAATTAAAAAATAATATAAGTACATGGAGTGCTGTACCATTTTATTTTTGAAAAGATCAATATTTTAAAAATTTCTCCTCTTCAATGTGATCTAAATGTAATCCAAACCCAAATTCCAAAAGACTTTGTGTTAGGAATTGAAAATCTGATTTTAAAATTTATGTGGAATGCAAAATGTAAACATTACTAAATTTGTCTGAAAAGCAAACAAACAAAGCACAGTTGAAGGATTTACACAATTTGATTTCAACACTTTAGAAGTGAATGTGATATTAGTGAAAGGATAATCAGATAAAGTATCAGACATTTATCAAATCTTAAGTTAGAAGAAATTTCTTACTAAAATCGCCTCAGTCTCCTGGAACTAACAGATTCATCGACTAAACACATTTACCATCCTTTTCAACTTCTTCATATCACTTATATAAATATTGAAGAAACAGTTCTGTAATTACATGTTAATGTCCCCCATGAAACTACATATTCATAGAGGGAATATGTCTCATTAGTTCATGGGTTTGTTAACATTATGCAATGATTGCTGTATTAGGTCTATAATAAATAACTAATGAATAAGAAATTGCAGAGTGAGATGAAAGGTAATACAGAATTTAAAGTTTTACTGTTATTAAGCTAATAGCTATATGGAATTCTCTAAAATGGGGGGTGGGGAGACACACAGGAGAGACCATTACTAGCTGCTCTGATATTGCTGGCTTTTCTTTATTAGTTTTCTCTCTTTGTGGTCTCATCTGATCTTTAACTCTTCTTTTTAGATTGCTATATCAGTTGGTGATCTTAATTTCAAGCAATCAAAAACAAATATGCTTCTTAGTTTGTGGTAATATTCATCAAATTGTCTTTCTTTTTATGAGTGAATTTGTTATTGGGGGCAGGGAGCAGGCTTTTTATATTAAAAATACTTTCACCAGATTTTCCTAAAACAGAGAAAAACTACTACAAAACAGCTAAAGCCCTTATAAACTCTTAAGCTTCTACATACTAGTTACCTTTATCATCATTCAGATACTGGCTTCTTGACCACCCCAGGGCCCTCTCTCATAAACGGAAGTACAAAACAAAACAAAAAACTTCAGGATACTTTGGCCACCACAGCAATTACTATGTGATTCCAAAGCCAGACCAAACTCTTAAGGAGATTAACTATTTATTATTAAGTAAGCAAGTAAGAAAATGATTACCTAAACATGTACTAAAAACACATAAAAATCCTGATTACACCATTATATGTACTACACAATAAACATGAAAACCCAGTCCAAAACTGTACTTTTAGTCCCTCGTCACCATATGTCCAAAACTGTACTTTTAGTCCCTGGTTACCTCTTTATCAGCATGTGTTCCAAAATGGCATTTTTCTTTTCCTCCTCTGGTGTCTGTTCTGTTTTCCTCCAAACACGTGGTCCAGGACTTGGTGTTCTTTTGGCATTCCTCTCAACTTCAGGCAGTAGAAAATCTCCAAAGTAAAATAGGAACCAATACCAGGTCCATCTTCTCAGGCTTTGCTCATTACCTCTCCAAAAACATCTGAATCAAAATAGATAAGACAAACTCCAAGCTCAAATCTCCTAAATCTTTAGACTCCTTCAGTACATACCATCAACTTATGAATGCTAGGGCTATGCTTTTACTAGGCCAGGATGAAGACCATGGGCCCCAGATTCCCTCAGCCATCATGGCCTGGCTTCCATCTTCCTCCAAAAATGGCTGATCCTTTGTTTTTCTTCTAAGTCCCATTTATATAGTTCCTCCTTGTTCCTTCCCCCCAACCCCTTTCCTGGGACTAGAGCCTAGTCAATCATCTCACATCACAAAAGTCTTATTTTCTTTCTCCTCCCCTTCTGTTCTTCTAAAAGAAAACCATGAATTCTATTGAAGGTTAGTAGCCACACCTTGACATAGTCAACCTAAGCTTCTCTTACCTAGGCCTGAAATAAGTCAACAAGTGAAATCTCCATAATATTGTCAGGTCCTTCTTGAAATTTACAATTCTAAAGCAAAAGATAAGTATCTCATATTTCCTAGCTTCACAACATTATTTATCAGTGCAGAACATCAGCTATGTTAATCGCAGATATCCTCCAAAAAATTCTTCAGAAGAAATAATTTGACATTTCAGCTTTTCACAATTTTGCAGTCCAGCTGACTTTAAAAAACAATTTGAAATGATTTAAATGTTCTAAAGTTAAAAGTCTAATACATTAAATTCCCTATTTTTTAATCCAAATTCCCTGTGCTAATATTTTCACATACTATATTTAAATTTTCCCCATTTCCTTTTCCTTTCTTTGTACATATACACTCACAAAAACACACACAATTAAGAGAACACATGCATGTACATTATATAGTTTTTCTTTTAAGATTTTGAAAAATTTGTGGATATAATACTTTATTTCAGAGTATACTATCTAAAAACAAAGCTATTTTCTTACAGATTAAGAGTATCAAAATTGGGGAACAATGTTGATAATTCTAGCCAGAATTATGAACTTTATGGAAATTTCTCCCAAAAAAAGCGTGTCTTTTCCTTTTTAAAATCCAGGGTCACATGATGAATTTTGTTCTTAAATTTTCTTATTTTTCATGATTTTAACCTTTTTTCAAGAATTCTAGCTATAAACTTTCTAGTCTGTTTCTTAA
Organism: Uropsilus gracilis; assembly: GCA_004024945.1. Classification (NCBI taxonomy): domain Eukaryota; kingdom Metazoa; phylum Chordata; class Mammalia; order Eulipotyphla; family Talpidae; genus Uropsilus; species Uropsilus gracilis. The sequence goes on from PVHY01001141.1 coordinate 119,447, forward strand.
TTTGTATTTGTCTGATTTTCATCATGATTAGAATCTAGGTGTTCACTGTTAATAGCAATCATCAAAAGAAGCACTTGATATCAGCTTTCCTGTTAATTGTAATGTTAATTTGATGACTTGATTGAAGTGTTGTTGGCCAGGTTTCTCTGCAGTATCTCTCCCAGGGTAATAAGTATTTTATGGGGGATTTAAGAATTTTATTTCTTTCATAGTTTTGTCTTCTACTTTTGGCATATCTCTCCAAGGCATCTAAGTATTTAGCTCATGGGTCCTTTTAACAAGAAGTTACCAATCCAGAAGTCTAGCATAATATTCCCTGGTTGGTAAAGCAGTTGCAGTTCCTGCAGTCTACAATATGGCACAAAAAGAGAGCTGACATATCCTAGAAGGAAAATAGTAAATATCTCACAAGTCCTGTTAGTTAAACAAAATAGTTTCTGGTATTTTCCACTTATTGAGATAGAAATAAACATTTCTCATCTCAGTATTTATATGCCATATGTTTTGAGTATCAGTTAAGAGAGTCCTTAAAATGGGAACAGTAATTAACTTGACTTTTCTTTGTACATTTCAAGATTTTGATTAACTTGTGAAATACCTGCTTAGTTTTTGTTGTTGTTGTTGTTGTTTTTTGTTTGTTTGTTTGTTTGCTTGTTTTTTGCTTTCGATGAACTGTTGAAGATTTGCAAAGATTTCTATTTGGCCCTTCCTACCACAGTAATCATTATTCCAAATAGAAAACACCAAAGTGGTAATGCTCCCAGGAGTAAATGATTGCTATTAGGGTATGTATTCTAAAATTCAGAGTGGACTTTTGTGTGTTCTCTTGTAGGTATGATGGGCAGAGGAATTCAAGTCAGGTCTCTGTTAATCACCTGATCTCCATTAACTCCTGTACACACTGGTCAACTATAGAGAATGAGGGTCTCCAGTAAACCTTGGCAAGCCTTCAGTAATCTAAATATATAAGCAAATAAAAAAAAAATGGTCACTAATATGTTTAGCAAACAGTAGGCTAAAATGCAAAAATAAGTGAATGCTTTATTATTTTTCCTTAAAGTATGCTCATCTTCTGTTTTATTCAAGTTGGGTAGAGAAATAAAAATTCATTTCAGGAAATCAAGGGGTAGATCTTCAATGGCGTATATGCTTATAAGTGTGTATGTGTTTTGGGTATCATGGATCAAATCATTCTGGTTAATGTACTATCCTTGTACCCTGTTGTATTCTTAAGGCTGCTGTTTCACTTCTAATAAAGAAACATTACTGTTGGAGGATCACATAATAAAACCTATCCTGATCTATCTGCAATATCTACTATAAAATGAAAAATATTAGGAACCTTTCAAAAAATATTTTGTACTGAGGTGTGTTGATACTGAACACTGTAATTTTTAGAGTTCTAAGCTCCTAACATTACAAATATATGTCTGTCACAACGAAAACCCAATAATACTTCTCCAGAGACATTGTATCCCTTCATACACTCACTACCTCCTTCACCCTTCCTTTCTGGTAACCTCAGTTTTTCAGATTTAAAGGGTTTGTTTCTTTATATTTCACAACAAAGTGAAATCATCCAGTATTTGTCTTTTGTCTTTTGATTTATTTCATGTAATCTATGGCCATACCACCCTGAATATGCCCAATCTTGTCTGATTTATTTTATGTAGCATAATCCCCTTCAGTCCCTGATGTGTTGTTATAAATGGCAAGATTTCATGCTTTTTACAATTTAGTAGTATTCCATTGTATGTGTGTGTGTGGTCACATCTTCTTTACACTTACTTGCCATTGAATAATTAGGTTGCTCCAATACCTTGATTACTGCAAATAATGTTGCAGTGGATATTGGAGTGCATATATTCCTTCAAATTAGTATTTTTCTATTCTTTGGGTAAATACCTAGAAAAGGGGTTGCTGGGTCATCTGATAGAACTACTTTGAATCTTTTGAAAAACTTTTGTATTGTTTTCTATCAGAGTACCCACCAACAGTGTGCAAGGCTTTTGATGTCTTCACACTCTCATCAACATTTGGTTTTGGTTTTTGTAGGTTTTTGATATGGCCCATTCTCACAGATGGAAAAATAATTTTTATTAAGATGAAATTTTATTGAAGTAACTGGTATATAAGTATACAGCAGTATAGTTAAACATCTGTATTGCATCATAATCACAACCAAATATCTAGTTTCCATTCACCACCATAATCTATTTCATCCACTCTGCTTCCAAACCCCTTTTTCCTCTGGTAATCACCAATTTATCAATCTATGAGTTTATTTTATTTTGCTTTTTGTCTATCAATATTGTCATGGTGACAAGATTTTTTTTATGCCTGAATAGTGTTTCATTGTATCTCTTTATATATAGATACACCTCATATATATTTTTAAAATTTCATGTTAATTTTGGCATTATATTTTTTCTCTTCCATATTGTACACATGTTCTACTTACATTCCATCAAAACACTCATGATTCTTTCCTCTATAACTCCTTCCTTTCATCCCTCCTACTGATAAACTTTTTCATTTGTCTATAGTTGAACAATAGAGTGTTTCCATATCTTGCATACAGTAAATAATGCTGCATTGTACATATATGTTCTTTTGAATTAGCTGTTCTTGATTAGTAACCTTTGTATATACTCAGAAGTGGTATAATTGGATCCTATGTGTTGTTTCTGTTCTTAAGTTTTTGAGGAATCTTTACATAGTTTTCTATAGTGGCTACATGCATTTATAAAATCACTTCAATAAATCGTTTAAGAAATCTGGACAACCACAAGTGAAAGAATGAAACAAGACCATCTTTTTTTTTTTAACAGCATTCATAAAGCTTAATTAAAAATAGATAAGAGACATGTATATAATACTTACACAGAAAACTCCTCACATCAAGTTTAATGATATCTTTTGTCATATATAAGGTTAAAAAGACTTCTGTGCAGAATAAGAAACTATCAGCAGAACTGAAAAGCAATCAACTGAAGAAATGTGTATATCATATATGCAATGAGGGATTAGTAGCCAAAATATTTACGGAACTCATACAAATTTAACAACCACAACAACCCAACTAGAAAATGGGTAAAGGATCTGAATAGATATTTCGCTGAAGAAGTCATGCAGATGGCAAACATCATACGAATAGATGTCCTCATTACTATTAGAGGAATGCAAAACAGAGCCATTGTGATGTATCACCTCATGCCTATGCAATTGCTATCATCAAAAGGACACAAAGTGTTGGAAAGGATGTGTAGAGAAGGGAACCCTTGTACACTGTGGGTATATCAAAAAGAAACACTTTTTGGAGATGCGGATGCACCTCTCCAATCTGTGCACTTCAAACACTTGTGAAAGGGCAAATACTCTCAGCCTTCTTGTGATCCTTGTCAAGAGCTATATCTGAATTTCCATCTCTTGAATTATTTAAAGTAGTTTGTATGAGAATTTTGACATCTCAGTTTCAAAGAGAAGACGCACCAGCAAATCTAGTTTCACACAAATAAAACATTAGCACCAAGTCTAACTCCCCAAAATAGTGCTTTATATTCAGTATGCATTCATGTATTGACTGCTTGCATATTCAGCCTGCCCTTAAGTTGTGATATTCTTTTTCAAAATTCAGTTTTAGGATCCATTTCTGTATATTTTCTATATGCTACATGATATTTACTATACTTACATGATGTTTAAAGTTGTGGTGTTTTTTATTTTTTGTATTTAGTTTTTTTTTTCCTCAGATTTTGTTTAATAATTTATCTGTGACACAAGAAGAAATATCCCTTAAGGTAAACTCCTTTCCTTTATACAGTTGGTTGTGCAATAATTTGCTTTCCTTTGAAATCAGCCAATACCTCATTTGAGTGTATTGTGAAGCCTTAAAGAGAAATAAGATGATTTACCATCGGACAGGTAAGGAAGAGGCTACTGTAGGTGGCCAGGGAAGTTCATTGAGGGCTGAGGTTTTGGGAAAACCATGAGTTTTGTAAGTCCCTGTAAAAACCTGTATCTTATTTTGAAGAGGCTGCATGTTCATAATTCACATCCTGACATTCACATAAGTGTCCTTCAGAATCAGTAAATTCAATTGCCATGCAATTCAGAAACCTACAGGGTAAAATCTTCAGCTAATTAGTACCTTGTCCCTAGTGATGCTAGAAATAACAGATTTTCAAGGTTATCTAGTGTCCCTTGTTTCAGGCTATTTGGTCTTATAGTTCTCTTCTTATAGAATTTAGTACCCTTAAACATCCACCCTGTACTGCATTTCATAAATTGCTTTTGCTTGTCATGCAATTCTATTATAGGAGCAACAAGATTTCCCACATTTTCTTTCAAATCAACTCTTTAATCCTGATTATAGAGGATACTTTAATTTTTACTACATAACTGAGTATCATCTGTCCATCCATTCATGACAATAGATTGCCATTGCTTTTTCCATTAAAAACAGATAATCAAAATCACATTTCTTCCATTTTATTACAAATCTATTTCTATAATATTTTCTTGGGACCGGTTCCAAAGCTGAATCATATAGGTTCTCATTTGAAATCAAGAGATTGTCAGCAACAGAAACCTGGGAAGATATCTGCACACCAGGCTTAGAAAGTGAGCAGAAACCAATAATAGATCAATTGTAGAGAAAATACTCACTGTAAGTATTGGAGGGTACCCCCATGGGGTATTTCCATTAACATAGCTGACACATAAATTGATAAAACAAGAAAAAAGGAGTTATGTCCCTGTTGCTTTAGTATTGGTACTTGCCATTAACATTGCTGATGCCATTCAATGACAAAACTAGGAAAAAGGAGTTATTTCCCTGTTGCTTCAGAATTATAAATTTCAACATTAGAATTGAGAGTTTTCTTTCAAAGTCTAGAAGAGGGAGGAGAAAAGAAAGCAAGGTTTTTGTAATGTGACATGATTGACAAGGTTGTTCCTGAAAATGTGGGAAACCAAAAAAATGATATAAAAAGAGCTTTGAAGGAGAGAGAGGTCAGCCATTGGGATTCAGTCATGTTGCGATTCAGCCATTTGGGGGGAGAAGAATGTGAGCCTGGCCACATGGCCAAGGCCTGAGGCCTGTGACCTGCAGCCTGTTGCCAGCCCAGGCTGGTGAACTTATAACCTAGGCATGGATAAACTGAGTCTGAATGCTGAAGGAGTCTGAAGAGTCTCAAATCTTTAGAGATTTGAACTCTTGTGTAGTAATTTGTCATATAAAGTTGACTCAGATGCTTTTGGAGCAACCTTGAGCTAGGCCTGAGTAAATGGACTTTGTTGGTTTCTGTATCTTAGAGTTTTTCCACTGCCTAAAGTAAGGAGGATGCTGCGAGAAGAAGGAGAGCACATCATCATATCTTTGACCACATGCTCAAAAGAAGCTGATACACACCAATGGAGGAAAAGAAAGTTGCCCTGCATTTAGAACACATGTTGCTGAACTCAGATTGATTGGATATGTGATGAGATGACCAGAGACTAAAGGACAGATTGGACAATGGTGGGGTAACTGAGTTTTCATATTTATATAGGTAAATCACTTTGTTTAGTAATAAATAGTTCACCTTATAAATTTGGTCTGGCTTTGAAAGGTCTGCCTTTGGAATTACCTTGTAAGGTGACTGTGAATGGTGAAGAACCCACAGTTTAAAGTACTTTGAGAGAGAGAGACAGACAGACAGACTATGAGGTATTTTAATAACAAATATAACTAATCTGTGGAAGCTTAAGGGTCAACAAAGGCTTTTGCCCTACTTGCAATAGGTTAAGATTTGACTCTGATTTAGAAAAAGCAGGTAAAAGGATTTTTACTAAAACAAAGCCTGCACCCCCCTCCCAACAACTAAAGCCCCATCTCCTCTGAACACATATTGCAATAGAGAAAATACAAAAGATTCAAACAGCAGCTCTAGCAAATGTGATATAGGGAACACATAATGAACCTTGCAACCAGCAATGAGAAAATATTTGGCCTCTAATACTTGCAACATTTTCAGATGTGATGCCTTCCTCTCTAGGAGACAGGGTAGGGATACTACTACTTATGGTCATTTTCAAGCCTTCCTTTCCTAGTGACTGCTAAACAGACATAATTCGTGTCAATGAGATCCTTATAGCTTTTGTGGACAAATTATGTTACGCTGATAACATAAATATTGATGGTATAGGTAATTGTATTTAATGTATAATTAGTGTGAATATCATATTTTTGAGCAAAAATTAAGAACATAATATTGACTCAATGTTTCAGTAAATTTCTATGACCCACCTCTGAGGTCAACAAATCATGTCAGAAGCAAGTAATTTCAACTGTCTTTACATAGTTATGGTCTAGTTGAGATAAAATTTGATAATACACAGTTTTATAGAATCTTTATATATTAACCATTGGTATTCTTACTCCCCTTTCAATGAATTGCAAAATTAATCAGAATAATAAATTTTTTAGTGTTGTATCAGTCACATATTTGACAAAATACCCAGTTTTTGTATAAAATATTTTGACTTTTTTGTGTCACAGTCATAACTATTTTCTGTGATACTTTATGACAAGGTAAAAATTTAAAATTTATGAGCAAAGTTCTTATTCTTTATTTTTAAAATTACTCTTTTAGTTTCAAGTAGTCAGAGTTCTACTTTGTTATCTCCTTTTGCAGAAAATAATTATATTCCATTTAATTTTTGAACATCAACTAATATTTAATAAGTACCCAACGGCCACAAGACAGTCTAATAGCATTCTTCTGTTTAAATGCCTATTTATTCCAAGATTGCAGTATCTTTTTAAGATGCTGAGAATCTTAGCAGTATCACAATATGAACAACATAATAGTTCCTTTATGAAGAATTGAGTCTTTAAAATATCCCAGAAACCAAAGAAAAAGAAACATCATATCTCTGAATATTAATAACTTCCATAGTTGTAAGTTCTTACAGAAGGAACTTATTTTTTTGCAGATATCGAACAGCATTCAGAATAATTTCAGCATACTAAGAAGAAAAAGAGTAATAAAAGGAAAACACTCTATTGAATATTGACAAAATTTAATAAGTACTTAAAAAATTGAATTCTGCTTACAATGAGACTAGAAGATTAAGTTTTCTAGGGGAGAAAGTGGATATTACTATTAATGATATAAATAAATCAATAGGACAATCAAACAGAAATGGCTTACTCTAAAACACATCTCTTCTGTTTGAAGATGTTTCAAATAACAAAGAGCACACAGACTCAGGGTAGATTTGGGCTACAATTTCTTTTCCACTGGTGGACAGGTTGGGGAGGTGAATATTGAGTAAAGGGCTATTTAAAAAAATCTAGTAACTGTAGGACTAAATCTGCCCCTCTGAAATAATATTGCTATCTTAGTTTGGATAAAAAGGTATGTAGCCTAAGCTTTGTTGAAGTGAAATTATGTGCTGGAAATGTGATGGCAGTCATAAATTAAAACATTGCCAGTATCTCCTATTACCAGGAAGATTAACCTACAGTTGCACTGCTCTTGTCCTAGGGTTATCATTAGGAATGGTGATTTGCGCAATGGTTGGATCAGGCAAAGAATTTACAATTTTTAATTGTGCACTTGATCTGATACAATTCTGCTGACATATCCTGTTAGAGAGATCTATATGGAGTACACGCATTTATTCAGTGTCCTGTTTATGTCCGTCAAGTTGTTTAAAAGCTGTTAGCATTGGGTAGCAAAAGAAAACATGAAAATCACATCTATTCCAACAGATAGTCCTATCTGGAAGCAAGTGGAGAAATTTGCTAAGAATAAAAAAAGGTCATCACATACAAGTTATCATCACTTGCCATCATTCTTTCCACTGAAAGAAGTTGTGAAGAGAAACTTTTTAATATGAGCACATTTGTAACCTTGGTCCTCAGGATAATGAAGACTTTACATAGGTGCCTTGATCAGATAAAGATTATAGAGAATATATCCTCTTCTCAAATACTATGTAAAAAGTGCCCCAATCATTTAATCTGCTGGCTAAAAGTAATTTGAGTCATTTCCAAAATAATAAGTGTTTAAATGAAATTTAAGGTACTTTAAATGAGAGTATCTTTCATTAAATAAAAAAGATTCATTGATGTTACTGAGTTAGAACATGTCCTCCTACCTAAAACCAAATTCAGTATTTCCCAGTGTGAAACAAATGTGATTACATTTTCATAAAGCTAACTATGGCTCTAAAGAGCCTAAACATATGAATTTATGATAGTGCTATCTGTGATAAAAATAACAATGATTGTTGAATGCTGCTTGCAGACACTTTTCTCAGCACCCTATAAAATTTGCCTAATTTAGTCCTTTCTATTACCTTTTTTTATGAGGGTCAATCATAATCCCCATTTTTATAGATAAAAAATTTAAAACTTAAGATCATTTATCTAACTCAAAGTATTGGTGGAGCTGGGTAGGACCAGAATCCAGATGTGGCTGACCCCATTTAATCTATATGGCTACCAAGGTGATTTACACTTGACTCTGTTGATAAGGAAAATGGAATAGAGAATGAGCTTCTACATAGTAGTGTATATTAATTCATTTATATGTTGGTTAACAAGAAACTTCCTTGTGATGGTAAGTTCTAAATTTTACCCTATCCTCTTACAAATTTAGCACACAGCAGACTTAATTATAGTTATAATTTTATATAATTCATTCTCACTTCTTATTTCCTATAACTGGAATTTTTACCTATTCATCATTTGTATCTAATTCCCTCACTCACCATGCCCTCACCTCTAGTAATCATGTATATATTAATTCTTTGAATTTGATTTTTTTAAGATTCTGCTTATAAGTGATTCCTCTTTTAAGTATACAGTTTTTGCTTTCCTGAGTTTCATTTCATTTACAATGCTCTCAAAGTCTACCTATGGTTTCTCAAATGGCAAGCAAGATTTCCTTTTATGTTTGAATAGTATTCCATTATGCATATACATATGTGTATATATGTAAACAGACACAAATATAGACATTACATGTAAACATGCATACATATATTTTTCTATCATATATACTATTATATATTATTCTGTGTGTGTGTGTAATTTTCTTTATTTCCTTTGGATAGCTACCCAGAAGGGGAATTGCTGATGAATCATATTATAGTTATTAGAGCTAGAACTTGAACATTCTGTGTTCTGTTTGCTTTAACTTTGTTGAAGATTTTCGCATATTCTGGTATGCTGTGAAGTTCAGCAGGAATTCACTTCTCTCCATAGAATACCTTGTTGGGAATAGGTGTGTTATTCTAGAGAACTGATTTCAGTATAAGCTAGGGATTATAGGTCTGGAAACAAAAGAAATTCTGTAGAAAAACAATCCCAAAGATGATCATGGAATTAAGTTGAAGAAGATAATTTCATTAGTAGACACTTGCTAGGTACTTAACCCACTAGGAGCATCTCAAATGGAGGTAAAACAAAGCAATTTTTCTTCAGCAAAATGAAACCCAAGTAGACTGAATGTGCTACTGCACTGAGTAGACAGTAAGTAGACAATTGAAAATCAGTATACCACCTGCTGGAATGTTTTTCAAATGTAAAATAGCTGCACTGTAGGTATGTAATTTCATAAAGCTCAAATACATTAAACTTGGGAAAAAGTGAATCAATTGGAGCAAAGACATTTTAAAGTTTGTAAGTACTTGTATGCCCTTAATTGACAGTTTCATAATAACCAATAGAACAAACCCACAGAAAGCATAGTGCTTACTGCATGCTCTAGGAGATTAGTCACAACCACTGTCATCCTAAACACTATTCTTTTTTGTTTTGTTTTAATTTTAGATGTTTGCAATTCAGAGAAAAGAAAAATAGGCAGGAATGTTCAGAGAAATTCAGTAAGTAGTGGCTGATGCCTTCAGCTGGAGCATTTTGAGTTATCCCTCAAATAAGCAGCACACTTAATAGTGGACATTTACTTGTTTATTAGTATTCACAACCATCCCCCACTGCAACCTAGGCAACCACAGGTGAGCTTTTTGATTCCATGGATTTTCTCATTCTGGTATATTTAGTATACCAGAATCGTATGATGGGTGATTCTTTTCTGTCTTACTTCTTTCATTATGATTTTAAAGGTTAATTTTATATCATCGTATGTATAAGTACTTCATGACTTTATGTTTGGCCAAATAACATTCTGTTGTATGGATACACCACATTTTTTCACCCTTTCATCATTCGATGAACCTTTGTTTCTTATTTTTGAGCATTATGAATAATGCTGCTATGGGAATATTCATGTGTATACTTCTCTGTGGATGTTTACACCAATGTGTGTATTTATGTAGAATTGCTGGGTCATACAATAACACATTTAAAAGTTTAAGTGGTTTTCAGATTAATTTCAAGTAGCTGTATCATTATACACCCCTGTGAGCTGTGTACCAGGGTCCAATTTCTCTATCCTTTCCAAAACTTGTTATTATTTGTATTATTTTTTATTATAAATACCTATGTGGGTATGAAGTGGTATCTCAGTTTGATATTTATTTGTATTTCCTTGATGGTTAATGATACAAAATATCATTTCATGTGCCATTTTACCACCTGCATATTCTCTACATGTCTTTGTCCTCTTATTGATAGAATTGACTTGTATAGAATTGACTTGTTTTTCTACTGTTGAATACTGAGAGTCCTTCTAGAAACATGATTGTCTGTTTAATGACTTTGTGTCCTGTAGTTTTGCTGAACTTGTCTATTAGTTTTAATTTTGATATGCACACTCCTAATAATTTTTATTTGAAATACTGTTTATTAGGAAAGATGGTTTTACTCATTTATTTCCAACTTAGATATGAAAAGTATATTTATTTCAGTGTCTACATTGATGCTTTCCAAAGATGTACATTTAGCAAAATAATAGGAATAAAATATTTATTTAAAGTTAACTTTATAGTTTTAGGGAAACAATAATAAGCTACTATTAATAAGGCATTAGTAACAATAAGCTGTGATTAAAAAATGGTTTGTAAGGGGTGACATCAGTTTCATAATGAAACAAGGGTTGCTAATGTGAAATATGAATTATTCTAATACATAAGTAGCAAAATTGTCCACACTACAGGTTAAGCTTGTTAATCACTCACCTGCAAGTTATACATGAAACGTTCCCATTGTCCCTAATACACAAGTGTGTTGATTTTTTATCTCTTTACTACCTTTTAGTAAAAAGTTTCTATTTTATTTTTTATTTTCTTGGGATTAGTATTGTTTTCCAAGAATGCCTGTGTTTTAGAGGTATAGGATCTCTTCCTTCAGATACTCAACCCAAAATATCCATAATCTACCAAAATTTGTTTGCTCCTTTTCCATGTTGTTCTTGCCCCTCCCCCACACTTTTTTGGTAATCAGTCTATCATATTTCTATGGTATGTTATTAAGTAGACTTTATTTGACCCCTAGTTCTGTTTCTCCTTACCCACATATAAATGACTACAACCTGTATCTTTCTCCTTCTGACTTATTTTATTAAGCATAATTACTCCAGCTCCATCAGTGTTATTGCAAATGGCAAAAGTCTATTGTTTTGACCATTGTAAAGAATGCTGCAACAAACAAAAAAGTGAGCATGCATTTCCCTCACACCCTTTATGAAGTTGACTGAATCTGTGTGGATATCTACAGCAGTCTGCTTCTGTATGCTGTCCTGTACCTAATCTAAGTCTGCTGGCCTATCCTGCTATTCACTGGGGTCCCTCTTCTCTGGATTTTATTTTTAGAGTGTGCTGTTCATCTGATTTTCTTAGGATTTTGTTGTGTCTTGTTTGTTTTGTTTTGTTCTCTTCTGTTGCAATCTATGAATATATGGTGGACATGAGTCCAAAGTTTTCACTTGCCACAAGCGAAAACTTCTTGCTCCACCTGCTGAGTCCTTCTTTTAACTCCACTATCTGCAGTTTCTCACTTAATATAGGTCTATATTACATGATATATAACTATTATGTTAATTGCTTAATTTAACTTGCCTCCAGTTTCTTCTGATGACTAATGTTTTCCCAAGACTCCTGATGATGTTTCTTCTTAAAATTCCTTAATACATCTGTTATTCGCAGCATAAACTAGTTTTACATTAACATTGCAAGCATAGACCCTCATGATCCATTACTTATTCTTGACCTCTCTCAAATTTAGAACTAACATATATATTAAAAAGTTCTATCCTTAAAATATAATCTGGGTGGAATGGAGAAGTAAGATTGAGGAGGCTAAAAAATTATTCAGAATTTATAAGAAGTTATGGAGCTTTGACTCAGGTCCATGATTGAATACTCATTTCATTCTTCATTCCACAATATCCTATAATAATTATAGCCTGTTGTAATGATTCAGAAGGACCTTTCAAGTCAAATTTATTGATATGAATACTGGCCATCACTTTAGGTGTGTGGCAGCATATGTCTAGTTTAGACTAGGGTAGGATTATTTTAAGAAATATATTTAATAATCTTGTTCTAACTTTTTCTTATGCATCTGCCACTATATATGTTAGAACTTAAAAGAATTTGAGGTTCTAACTATAAGAATTTTGAAAAATAGTCTTTATTCAAATTACTTGTTATATATTATAAATTCACATATGGGTTGAAGGGTAATAAATATTAATTCTAATTCAAACAAAGAGCAAATAGATTTTGTCTGGGTTCTGGTAAAAGAATACTTTTGACTGTCATTTTAAGCACATGTTACTTTATTGATTATTTATGACAACTGAAACTGCATTGTACAATTAAAATATTTAATTAATAGCTATAAAAGACCTGATTGCCTTCAGAACTGGTTTTCTTAATGGCATGCTCCAGAAAGCAAACATATGTTAAAATTTAATTGTTAGAACATTATTGTTATTAATTATGTTATATCACAAATAAGCATTTTCTACATTAAATATGTTTATAAAAATAGATGAATTATATGTGATGCCTTTTATAAATTGCTAGTTCATTTCCTAAAATGATAGAATAGATACACTGTATTATTTGATTTGAAATGTCCTCTCACATGTATACTTATCAAGTCATTTTTCACTTTTCATATGAATCCAGACCATAGCTTTTACATCATTTTCTTAGCAGTAATAACATTCATTCTAATAACTGTTCTCATTTTACCCTTACCTTCTCAAAGCTCTGCCCAATTACCTACTTACCTAAATATCTTATAGCCTTCCTATAAGACCTAGGAGAGAAATAGGAGACCTAGGAGAGAAATAGTGCCTAGGAGAGAAACAGTGCCATCACTATTTCCCTCAGGCTCTCACACCACTCCCCATACCCATCAGTTATACAGCATTTTTGTTATTTTCTTAATTTTGAAATAACTGTCTAATTTGTTTCATAAAATAACTGATACAAATTTTGAGAGATGGAATGAAAAATCTTGAAGAAAACTTGAAATTCACTAATGTGGAGAAACACTATTAGGTAGAGAAGTTCAGCATGATGGTAATTTTCAGTGCTTATGTCTCTGACTTAACCCAGTTTCCACTCAAAATAAAGAGTGCAATATCATTATTAGGAAAATATATTGACAACATTTAATTATAATACATCTCATGTTATTCCTTACACATAATGGTAAAATGATAAAATGATTTCAACTATTTTTAAAAGAAGGTATAGTGATTAGTTTATGTAATTATTTCTTTATATATATATAATTTATTTATTTATATAATATTTCACTTATATAGTATTTCACATCATTGTAATCCCCCAGAGTCACCCACCACCTCCCCTCCCTGGCCATTCCCACTAGTCCCCCCTCCCCATTGTGTACTTTCATCTGGTTGTCCATATAATAGTGAAACCATTTGGTTTCTGTTTTTTCTTTCTGACTTGTTTCTGCTAATATGATTTCTCCTAGGTACATCCATATTACCATACAATCATCAAATTTGTCATTTTTAATTGATGCATAATCTTCCATTGTGTGTATATACCACATCTTTTTCATCCATTCATCTGTTTTGGGACATCTGGGTTGTTTCCATGTCCTTCCATGTCCAATTATAACTAGTGCTGCATTAAACATCTGAGCACAGGTGTTTCTTTGTATCCACATTGAGGTCTCCTTTAGGAAGATTCCCAGAAGAGCGATTTCTGGGTCAAATGGTAGTTCCATTTTTATTAGTTTGTGGTTCCTCTACACTGCTTTCCGTAGTGGCTGGACCAGTTTACATCCCCACCAGAAGTGTAAGAGTGCTCTCTCCACATCCACACCAGCACTTGTTGCCTGTTTTTTGATGTGGACCATTCTTACAGGTGTAAGGTGGTATCTCATTGTGGTTTTGATTTGAATTTCTCTGATTGCTAGTGACATTAAGCAATTTTTCATATGCCTGTTGGCCATTTGTGTTTCTTCTTTGGAGAATTGTCTTTTTAGTTCTTCTCCCCATTTTTTGATTGGGCTTCTGTTTTGTTTATGTTTAGTTGTTTGAGTTCATTGTGGATCTTTGTTATTAAAGATCACTCTTTATCACTCTTATGGAGGGCAAAAAATTTTCCCCATTCAGTTGGGCTACTTTTATTTTATGTGTTGTCTCTTTGCCTGTACAGAAGCTTTTTAGTTTCATGTCATCCCATCTGTTTATATTTTCCTTCATTTTTTTTTTGCCATCTGTATATGTGTCCAGAAAGGAATTTCTGAATTGTAATTCATGAAGGGTTTTGCCCAAGTTTTCCTCTATGTATGTTATGGTTCCAGGTCTGCCATCTAAGTCAGAAAAATAACAGAAATTCATATGGAATAACAAAAGAATATCAAAAAGCTTCCTGGCCAAAGAAAGAGAGAATGAAGATATTACTATTCCAGACTTTAAGTTATACTACAAAGCCTTAATAATTAAAACAGCATGGTGCTGGTATAACAACAGACCGTGAGACCAATGGAACAGAATTGAGTGCCCGGAAATAAAACCAAATATATATAGTCAACTAAACTTTGACAAAGGAGTGAAGAACTTACATTGGAAAAAAGATAACCTCTTCAATAAATGGTGCTGGGAAAATTGGACTAAGACATGCAAAAAATGTACACACCATGTACAAAAACCAATTCAAAATTCATAAAAGACATGCATTATTTTTTTATAATTTATATATTTTATATTTTTATAATTTATAATTTTTTATATTTTTTATAATTTATAGTTACTTATGTAATATGTAATTATTTTTTACAGATTTTATATTTTATAATTCTAATGGTCAAAGACACATGAAAAAATATTCAGTGTCACTTATTAGACCAAAACCACAGTGAGATACCATCTCACACCTGTTGTAATGACCAATATCATATCATAAAAAAAAAAATCAAAACACAAAAAACAATTCTGGTGAGAATGTGCAGAAACAGTAACCCTTTTAAATTACTGGGAGAAATGCAAACTTTCCATATAGCTTCTACAGAAAGCAGGGTGGAGGTGCCTCAATACCCTAAATACCTATGTGTCATTCTATCCAGTAATTCTACTCCTATCTATGTATTGTTTTACAATGTAACAAAAGTATATACACATAGATTATCATATTGACCCAGGATTAATTTTTTTAAAGGTAGAATTTAAAGTTAGCTACAATGGAGTGCTAAAGCTTTGGAGTGCTAAAGCTTTTTTTCTCAGCCATGCATTTTATGTTTATTTTAAATTAATTTTAACTGGTGCAATATTGGGATACCCCCATAAGTTATTAGCACAATAGTGCACCCACCACCAACTTACACATATCCCACCACCATAGACCACTGTGATTCTCTTTGTACTTTCCCCTTCCTCATCCTCTTCCCAGTTGATGTTTTAGATCCTGCAGTCAGCAATCAAAGGTTTGGTTTCAGCTTGTCTTTAGCTGTGTATTTGTTATTGACTTTTTAATTTGATATTCTATATATTAGGGAACCATCAAATAGTAATCTTTCTCCTAATTTATTTCACTTAGCGTTATCATTTCAAGTTCCATCCTCATTTCATCAATGGCATGAATCTACCTTTTTGATTGCTGAGTAGTATTCCATTGACATCCATAACATCTTGATTCATCCATGTATTCTTGAGCACTTTGGTTGTTTCTATAGTTTAGAAATAACAAAGTGTGCTGCAATAAACATGGGAGTGCAAACTTCCTTTCAGATTATTGTTTGATCTTTTTTGATAGATGCATATAGGGGTGGAGTTACTGGATAGAATGGCACATCTGTATTTAATGTATTGAGGCACTTCCATCCTGCTTTCTGTAGAAATTGGAAAGTTTGCATTTCTCCCAGCAATGTAAGAGGATTCCTTTTTCTTCACATCCTCACCAATATTGTTTTTATCATCTTTTTGATATTGGCCATTGCCATAGGTATGAGATGGTATCTCACTATGATTTTGGTGTAATAAGTGATACTGAATATTTTTCATGTACCTTTGACCATTCTAATATCTTCTTTGGAGAAATGTCTGTTTAATTCTTTTGCCCATTTTTTGATTGGGTTATTTTGCTTTGATATCAGTCCTTTGTCAAATATATGGCAAATATATGGTATACAAATATTTCCTCCCTTTCAGTTGGGTGTTTTTTTATTTTATTTATGGTTTCTTTCACTATACAGAAGCTTTTTAGTCTGCAGTAGTCCCAATGGTTTATATTCTCTTGTTTTCCTTACTGTTGGGGAAGAATCCCTAAAGGCAGCACCAAAGCTAATGTCAAGAAATGTTTGTCCTGTATTTTTTTCTATGAATATTGTGGTTTTGGGTTTCATATCAAGTCTTTGATCCACTTTGGGTTGATTTTGGTGCACACTCTGTTACAAAAAATCTTTTGTATCACTGAATGATAGTATCTGCATTTTTTAATGTCCTTATAACTAGTTACAGATAACAAAGGGCAATATTGCATACATATAAAGTGATGATCAAATAAATGTATGAAGCATATTGTCACCACTGGTCAGTACACTTAGTACCTAATGTTCTTCTTTTATACCTGTGAATATAAAATAAAAATCCCAGCCAGATGGGAAAACAGTTCAGTTTTGATTTGCATATATTAGTGTGTGATCTTATACATACTGTCATACACACATTGAGTTTTATTTTTACTCTTTTCAACAACTGGTACAGTTGATTAAATTTATGACATTTCCCTCTTCTCCACTTATTAATTCAGGTCTTTTTTGGAGTAGCAGTGCCTATTTGCATGCATTTGGTTCAATTTTTCCTACAGTAGGCATTCACATATTCTGCTATTCTTTATTAAGCTATTCATTTTCCATTGTTACATTTTGTTTGAGCAACTTCATTTTTCCAGGTTTTCTCATTTGAATTATCAGTCCTGGGATACTGATTTTTAACATCATGACCTTGACTGAGGTTTTCCTGTGTTCAATTGCAATGGAGTTGAGCTTTAGTGACGAGGTTAAATATGGGTTAGCTATAGCTTTGTCTGCTCTTGGACATTTTTCACAGATAAAAAGCATACTAGGTTGTTCTTTTCTACAACAGAATTAATTATAGAATTTGCAGTGTGCAGTATTATAAAATTTCTGTAGCATAATTGGGATCCAAAATACCCTTTATAACATTTCTAGCCAAAAAGTGGTGTGGAATTCAAAATTTCACTATATCTATTCAAATTCTAGGAAGTGTGAAAGAATAATGGAATAAAATAGGGAGTTAACTATTCCTAACTACTTCAATAGCTAATAATGAAATAAATTATTGGGTGAATGTGCATGTTACCTGCATACAGAACAATTTGCATTTAATATTTCCTAATGATTCTAAAAACCAAAAAGGTCAAATTTTAGTACTTGCTTTTCTATTAATATAGCTCCCTTTTCAAGCATAAGTCTTATCAAATTGTAGATGGTGAAACTTTTCAGTTGATAATTCTTAGATAGCATACTTAGATAAGAAACTCATGTGAGCATTCCTAAACATACAATATTCCTTCTCCCTGCTGTCTCCATTGCATTTATAAACTTCATCGTATCAATGCATCTATTTAATTTTCTTCTTTTGTGATTTCAAATTTATGAATATAAAACCTTTAGAGTTTTTAGATATGACGTTTAGATGCTAAAACTGTGTTAACTTTTTAGTGTTTCCTTAATCATCGAGTTAGGAATTCTTTGTCAGAAAACTCAGAGTTGTTTCATGGGTACAGGGCTTGACTTATACAATTGTGATTTTAATAAGGCAAAAGCAAAATACAAAGAATAAGTCTAGTTTCCAAATGATAAAAGAAAGTTATATTCAAATAAAGAAAACACAAAAATTACACTATAGTAATAAAAATTATCAGTGAATTGTTCATCTACATTTCAGAACTTCGATATTTATTTATTTATTTATTTATTTATTTATTTATTTATTTTTTAGTAATAGAGGCAAGTTTATTTAAGAAAAGAGAAATGAAAGATCAGAAATAAAGGGGATAGAATAGGAGGACAATCTGAGTCGTTTCAGGAGGTTGTAGGAATAGACTACGTGGATCTTTTATTTTTCTTTCATTTAACTATTAAAAAAATTTAAAAAGGAATTAACTCCATTTGGTTGAAATATTCAAAGTAATTTGAATAAAAATGAGTACAGTTTTGTTTTTAGTAGAATTTGAAAAGCTAATTCCACACTTTATATGGAAATAGAGTGCCATAATATGAAAGACTATTAAAAAACAAAATGGGAAGATTTACATTATTAGATACTGTTGAATGTTTAACAAGTAAATAAATGGCACTGGTATAAGGGATAGACAAGGCCTGAAAAAATTGACCTGATGTTTGTTCCTGTATCTTGGAATATTTTTACTGCCTGAAGTTTAGGGGATGCTGAAAGAAAAGAACATCACATCTTTGATCACATGTTTATAGAAAGCTGGAACATGCAAAAAGGAGGAAAAAAGGAATGCTTTGTTTATACAGCACATGCTCTTGAACTCAGACAGATTGTACTGTGGTGAGGTCACCAGGGACAAAAAGACAGTTTTGGATACACGGTGGTAACTGTTTTATTTATTTATTTATTTTTATGTTTATCTTGTAACACAAGTAAGGGAGTAACTGGGGTTTCATATGCTTGTCTTGTAGGTAATCACTTTTTTTGCTTAGTAATAGTTTGATTACTTTAAGAGTTGGTCTTAAATTGCATACAAAGGTGCAGGAGGCAAAGAATCCAGTTTAAAGTTTGTTTTTTTTTTCCTTCAGTTTTTTTTCTTCAGAGAGAGGCCCTAGGGCAGGCAGATAACCAGGCAGGCATATGAATGACAAAGTTAACTAGTAAGTGAAAGCTTAAGGCTTGATAAAGGCTTTTGCCCTGTTTTACAGCAGATAAAGAGTTAAAGGTTTTTCTCTGGTTTGGTTTAGGAAAAGCCGGAAAAAAGATTTTTAGTAAAAAAACCTACCTCCCCTAACCCCCCAGATAACAACATCATTGCTAGAAACAAAGCAAATCAAACAAAATAAAACTTTACCTTCCACTTTTTAGTAAATCTTTACTTTGTTTTTACTCTAGAACCTTACCATAGCTTTAGTCTGATTGTAAAGGGGTGGAGGGAGAGGGGGCATGATTTTTACTAAATATGAAGAAATAAAACTTTAAAGTAGATTCTTTGCCTCCTGCAGTCTTGCTATATGACTTCAAAGCCAGATCAAACTCTTATTAAGGTGATCACACTATTTATTACTAAGTAAGCAAGTAAGAAAGTGATTCCTTAAACCACAAGATAAGTTTCTCTGAACTACAAGATAACCATGCCAAAACCCAGTTATCTCATTTCTTGTGTTACAAAATAAACATGAAAAACCCAGTTACCCCACCACATGTCCTAAAGTGTCTTTTTAGTCTCTGGTTACCTCACTACATGGCCAATTAGAGTTCACTAGCACATGTTCTAAAATGGCATCTTTCTTTTCCTCCATTGTTTTCCTCCAAACATGTGGTCCAAGATATGACACCCTTCTTTCTTTTCAATGTCCTCAACTTGAGGCAGTAGAAAAACTCCAAGATACAGGAACCAAGATCAGGTCCATTTTCTCAGGCCTTGCTTGTGGCCTTTCCGAAAGCATCTGAGTAAATTAGAACAGATAAACTCCAACATGAAGTTTAAATCCCCTAGCTCTTTAGTCTCCTTTAGCACACACACTCAGCTTATGTATGCTGAGGCTTGAGTTCCCTAGCCCTGGCCAAAGACCACGGGTCCCAGACCACCTTCACATTACTGCCTGGCCTCCATTCTCCTCCAAATATGGCTGAATTCATTCATTCTCTTCTGTTTTTACATCTGTCCTTCTTATCCTCCCCACCACCACCTCCCCACCTTTCCACCCCCCATGCCCCACTACTCCCAAAGGGGATCAGCTAGCCTTTTAAAAGCCAGCCCCACAGCAGCAAGTTCTTCCCAGTCCACGCATGCAGTAGCAAGACCACATAAACTTTAAGAGGGAGGCAAAAACAAATTTACTTATTAAAAGACAAATTAGACAAGGGTCATTGAGGGTACAAAAACACCCTTTGGTAATCTTACCACACAGTCCAGTCTCTAGTCCAAAGAGCACATGGTTGCTCAGTCATATGCATCCACAAAATGGCAGATGCCCCACCAGATGAAGGAGTTAAGAAGGCACCATCACTCCTTCGTCAAAACACAGCTCCACTCACTCCAAGCCAGAAGAAGCCAAGATAGCATCATTGCAAGATGGAGTCATAGATCCTTCTCCAAAAGGCACAATTCTGGCATTCTTCCAGCTCCAAAGTGGCCCAGCATCAGCAAAACTCACTTGATAGGGCAATGCAGCAAGCACCTCAAATGTCTCATGTTAAAAACGGCAACACAGTGAACTCTCTTTGGTTCTGCAGAAGATTTCCAAGCCTCACAGTTTTAAAATTATACCAAGTTTTCAAGTACCATGTTTCCAAGACAACTCACACAGGTCACACGTTTCTCCAACATGCTTGCCCAGGCTCCTCACCAGACCAGATTGGGGATGAAAGCCCACAGCTTTACTTCCTTCCCTTGCTTCTGCCCCACATGACAGTAGCAGCTCTGAGGTCTCCCAGCCTCCCTAATGTTTCTTTCTGCAACTTCCTTCTCTGTTATGCTCTTCTGTTCTGTTCTCTGTTCTGTCTCTTTCCATGTCTTTTTCTCTGTTCCCTCCTTAGTCTTTTAATCCTCTTTTCTCATAAGAAGGTTTAACTTCCCTTCTCCAAGTCTGCACCCATCAATGAACATTAGCTGCTATTTTAAAGTAGCATTACCAGTATTAGGGGCCCCCTAACACTATCTATGTAACCATCAGCTGTGTTAATGGGAGATACCCTCTTTAAGGCCATAATGTATCCTCCTCCAAAGACTAATCATTGTTTCCAGCTTATAGACTGTCATCTCTGGTATATTATCCTCACTGACATGGTTTGGCTACACCCTGATAACTTAATAAATTTAGAAAACTGCATAGAAATGTGTTTAGAAATGTATTTTAGATTTAGAAATGCGTTTATTTTTAACTTAGTCCCATTTGGGACAGGGAACCATTTGGTTCACCATTCCCTCCCCGTTTTCTGGTCCAATACTTGACACACAGGAAGACTACAATAAATATTGATCTGATTGTTGACACATGTTTTCAGATACAAGTACTGTTAAAGGCACAGCAGGGGACACATTTAGAACTACACTAGAAGTAATCTTAGGTTGTTTGCTATTTCTCCATAAACTATTACTTACTATCTGTCATGAACTCCCAGTTGCCTCCCTTTATAGGCGAGGGTCCCATTGAATTACAAAGGTCCCATTTTCACTTTTGTACAGTACCAGTGGGAAAGATATGAAGTCTTATTTATTTTTTATTGAACAATTTTGGAATTACTAAAATTTAGTATCTGTATATACTAATTTAGTTTGTACAGTACTCTCTTTTCCTTTATAATTTTCCCCCTTTACTTGATATACCCACCCCTTTCCACTCTTTTTTTTTCTGATAAACACAAATTGATCCTAAAGTGTAAAACTTTTTTTTATTTCATTTTATTTTATTTACTTCATTTGTGTATTTCTCTATAGACCACCTATACGTGAAATTAAGTGGTTTTTTCTTGGGTTGATTTGCTTCACTAAGGATAATACATGCTAACTCTGCCCACCTGTTGTCTTGCAGGGCTACTCCAGTGATATGAGAAAAGATTATTCAGTCTGAAAAGATTATTGAACTGGATTGAGTTGGCGCAAAGAGAAGAACAGAGGAGCTTTGCTCTAAGACTCCTTCAAAAGGGGTGGTCAAAGTGCAGCAACCCCATCCAGGGAGGTTTTATATTTACTGAGAAACAAGGGAAAGATAAAGATCAAAGACTGTGGGTAAGCACATAGGGAAAGCTTATGTATGAGCATGTGTATTTGGGGATGCATCATTGTCTGGCATGTTAGGATCAAATGACCAGGGCCTATTCTCTGGGGAGCTCCAGTGTTCCTGTCAATCAAAGCATATCCTCTCTGTTCTTGCCTTTCTTTCTGCTAATCTTTACAAGCAATATATGTTAACTGATGTTGCTAATCTGGTCATTATGATATCAGGTGACAAATCAGGCAAAACAGGGTGCTTAACCAAACTTACAAAGGGGAACAGCTGGCCTTTTAATGTCAACCACACACCAGGTTCTTCTAGCCTGTGCATACAGTAGCAAGACCACATAAGCTTTAAGAGGGAGGCAAAGACATATTTACTTATTAAAAGACAAATTAGACAAAAGTCACTGAGGGGGTTCAAGGGAACCCCTTTGGTAATCTTACCACACAGTCCAGTCTCTAGTCCAAAGAGCTCATGGATGCAGCAGCCATGTGCATCCACAAAATGGTGGCTGCCCCACCTTAAGCCAGATAAAGGAGTTAAGATGATGCTGCCCCTCCTTCTTTAATGACACAGCTCCACTCACTCCAAGCCAGAAGAAACCAAGATGGTATTGTCACAATGGTGTCGTTGATCCTTCCCCAAAAGAAAAGATTCAAATCCAATAAGAAAAACTAGGATAGCATTGTCAATTCTTCTCCTAAAGGCACAACTCCAGCATTCTTTCAGCTCCAACTCCAAAGAGGCCTGGTATCAGCAAAACTCACTCAATACAGCAACACAGCAAGCACTTCAGACATCTCACATTAAAAACAGCAACACAGAAAATTCTCTTCAGTTCTCCAGAAAACTTTCAAGTTTTGCAGTTTCAAAGTTCAACCAAGTTTTAAAGTACTAAATTTTCAAGTCAGCCTATAAAAGTTGCAAGTTTCTCCAACATGCTTCCCTGGGTATATCCACCCAGGGACGGGCTCTGCTGCCGCACATGGCGAGGGAGCCCTGAGACCTTCCATCCTCTCTGCACCTTCCTTCTTGGTTCTGTCTCTTCTCTCTTCTTGGCATGCATTTTCTTTAATCCCCTCTCTAATCTCTTAATCCTCTTTTCTTGAGACAAGGCTTAACTTCCCTTCCCCAAGTGTCCACCCACTAAGACATAATGGCTGCCAATCTAATGCAGATGCTGGGGACCACAATCCCCCAATTTCACCACAGCCCCTAATATTAACATCTTTTGCTTGTTTCATGGGATGTTGACATCCAGCATATTCCCCATTATCAGGACCTTTACTCAGGTAAGAGAACCCATCCTCTACCTTTATCTAACTGACAGGAAATTGCTGAGCACCAAGACAATAACTTTGAGAATATGGAGAGCTGGGGAGTCCACATCCATGTTGTTGCAAATGGCAGGATTTCATATTCTCAATAGTTAAATTGTAGGCAATTATATAAATATTCCACATCTTTACTCACTCATAAGTCAGTGGGCACTTCAGTTTTCAGCTTTTGGCTATAAATGATGCTGCAGTAAATATAGGGGTGTATAAATCCTTACAAAATAATTTTAGTATTTTTTAGGGGGCTCAAAACCATAAATGGGATAATGAGGCATTTCCATACTACTTTCCATTATGGCTTCAGCAATTTGCAACACCCCTCTATCCCCAACAGTATATTAGGGTTCCCTTTGATGCCAGGCACCTTCCCCCCTGCATGCCAGTAGCACAGTTGATACATATATTTGAGGAAGGAAGTGTATAAATACTGGGTTGAGAACAAAGAAGGAGATCAACCATTTGGAGACCAGCCATTTTGATCAGGGATTTTAGATGCTGGAAATGTGAGCTCCATGAGGTTGGCCATGTGGCCAAGGTCTGGGGTCTGTAACCTTTGGCCAGCCCAGGCTAGTAGCATGTGTGTTAAAGGAAGCTGAGAAGTTTGGATATTTGAACTCCATGTTGGAGTTTGTCTTACAGATTTTAACTCAAATGTTTCTGGAGAGGCTGTGTGAGCCAGGCCCGAGAAAAAAATGAGTTTTGCTGGTTTTTGTACTTTGGAGTTTCTTTCTACTGACTGAAGTGAGGAAGACCCTGCAAGGAGGAGACAGAAGCATGCCTTCAGCTACATGCCATCAATCCTTTGACTATCTGTTTGGAAGAGCTGGAGCAGGCCAGAAAGAGATGTCTACTTTTCAAGCACATGTTGTTGAACTCTGAAGGATTAGGCAAGTGGTGGGGTTAACAGGACTAAGACTGAGATTTTGGACACTGTTGGGGCAATTGAGGTTTTCTTGTATATTTCTTTTGTAGTAAATGAATAATCACTTTGTTTAGTAATAAATTAGTAAGATTTTTGTTCAGGAAAATCTTATTATATTTTGGGAAATATAATAAGGACTGGGGATGGTAGAAAGGACCCACACCTGCAATTTTTAATGTGTTTGGGCTGCAGGAGCTGTAAAGGGTAAATTAAGGCAAGCTAGTAAGTTGAAACCTGCAGTTTCTGCTTTTTGTCCTCTCTTTCACTCTCTGGGACAGGGAGCTGAGAAACTGGTGGTTTGCATTTGTATAACAAAAGTAGGGAGTCAGTGATAATTCAAGGTGTTATAGCTTTGAGTCTGCCAAGGAGAAGCAGGCAGATGATCTTTGAGTTTTTACAAAGTTAGAAATCCTCCTTTGCCTGATTACACCTTCTCTCACCATTCCAACACTTGTTTCTTGAATTTTGAATTACAGGCAACTCTCAGAGGCATGAGATGATCTCTCATTATTTTGATTTGCAATTAATTCCCTATAAAAAAGTGATTATAAATCATTTTCATGAGTCTGCTGGTCAGTTGTATGTCTTTTTTGGAGAACTGTATTTTCAGAACCCTATTAGTTTATATATACGTGTGTGTGTATGTATACACACATATATATATATATATCTATATCTATATGATATCATTATCTGTCCCAGGGTTCTCCCACCATCCCATCACCCATAGATCTTCTTTATATCTTTTTCTACTAGATTTTTAATCAGTTTTTTTGTTATTAAATTCATTGCTTTTTGATATATTTTGGATATTAATCCCTTTCAGATCCATAATATATAAATATCTCTTCCCATTTAGTAAGATGCATTTTCTTTCTGATGATTGGATTGTTTCATTCTATGAAAGATTTAGATAGTTTCATTTGTTTATTTTTGCTTTATGTTTTTGTTTAATATAAAAAATATATATATATATTAATATAGTATATGTAATATATCTGTTTATTATAAATATATATTTAAGCATATAAATATATTTAATTTATTTTTGTTTATGTTTATCACTTGAATTTTTCTCTTTCATTTTTCTTTCCTAATATTAGTAAATGTTAGATTAACATGCTTTTATTTCATAACTTTTGATGATATATTTCCAAACATATGAGGACTGTGATTAAGATTAATAAGTGGCATTATGAGAAAAATCACTAGTCTGAAATAGAACTTAACTTATGTTTCAATTGGATTGGGTGAACTTTTAAATTATGACTTTTTTATCTACCTCCATACATCTGTTATATACAATTATAATAATCGCTATCACTGAGAATCTCCTTCTTTGTAATAAGTACTCTAAATAAAGTCACTCATTTATAATAATAATTTTACAAAGCAATCATGCATTATGTTACCGAAAATTATTATTTAACCACAATATTTACTTTTTAATAAGTTTATATTATGGTAATTAATAATGCTATAATTTATAAGTAAGACAATGAGTATGAATTTAAATGAGTAATCAGCCAAATTAGGAATGACCTGCAGATGTGGTATGGACCTGGTCAAAGTATAACTGAAGCAGTGCTGCTGTAGGTAGGGGATTGGATTCTGCTTCTGATGGTGCATGGGATAAACAGAAATGAGAAATGGATAAGTAAGCAACAAACCAAGAAAAAGTAAGCATTATTTGCTTCTGTATCTAGAACAAGCTAAACTGCTAACGCAGTTAATTAGAAATATAATCCAAGCCCTAGTGTGTAAAATATATGAACTTCAACACATTCACAGTCAGTTGCTTCCCTTGATTTCATAGATTCTTCTCACTCTCAGGTGCTATGAAGATTTTCTTTTAGAGAACACATTTTGTTTTCTCACTTATCAAAGGAAAACTAGTTTTTCTGTTTACTGTGTAAGCTATATAAAAAGAAGTGTCAACATTACAAACTAATTGAAAATTTCACTGTTTTCTCTCAGAACCCATACTGTTTTCAAAAACACAGTTCAAGGTGCAAATTGTAATGTGTTTCTTGAACTATAACCAAATCATAATATCTTGGATTTTAAAATAATGGGATAAATAGCTTTTGCTCACATTAAATACTACTAAAATGAAATTATTTTTTTTTAATCTATGGAAAATAATGAAACATTATTGCTATCAAGTTCCATGCTTAAATATTGGAAGACTTAAGATTTGTGCACCATTATAAATAGTGCTGGCAAAGACCCAATATCTGTGCTGCAGGTGTTGAATGTTGCAAGAAACTGAGATTGTACATTATTTCTGTTCTGTGCCATGTTGTTGTTTTCCTCAGCAAAACTAAGTTCCTAAAATTTAGCAGCTTAGAACATTTGATAAATAACTTTATTAAATGATATTAATTATAAACCTTTCCAGACCATTTTATATTTATATATTCTTGCTCCAAAATAAATGTCTTAATTAGCAAGTAAAATATTTTTCATAATTCTAGAGTATATAGCACAAGAAAAAAATGTACTTGTTATTTTAATTTTGTCATTTACAAGGTTTATACAGAATATTATTCAGACTTGGGGTTCATAATCTGTAATCCACAGATAGGCTAAAAAGTGGTGAAAACAAATTACTAAACAAGTTGTGCGGGTATGCTTATAATTTCTATTATTTTTTTTACTGGAAAAAGATCTAAATTTAATCAAAGTAATAAAGGCTATCATATTTAAGTATCATTACTTCTATCCTCAATCACCATATACCTCTTTTGCAGTATGTTCATAATGAGACTTGACACTTGTCAGCCTAACCCACTGGTTTAGGTGTTCGGCATATAATGAGTTATCTATTAGTCTCAACAATCTTATGTTGTCTGTTGTAATTTTATCTCCATTTTATACACTTGTAAGAAAACTGAGTAACAGAAGTTTAGTAATGTGTGCACATCACCAAGCTAGTGACTGACAAGCAAAGATTTGAACCTGAATTATAATGCATAATGTTAAATAACCTTTGATTAGGACTTCATATGGTTTAAGTTATAAGGAACATTTAATCGCTTTATATATTTATCTTATATTATTATCACACTATTAAAATTTAAATCTACACTTCACAGTGGAGAAAACTAGGATTTGAATAGTCTAAATAATATATGAATGAGATAATGTGTATACCATCTGATTTGTAGTGATTGCTCAATGGAAGAAAATTTCTCATTCTTTCTCTCCCTGAAGGCAAGGATGCAAAGAAGGTATAAAGGTTTGGAAAAAAAAAGAATGTGTATTCTCTGTTGTGTTTGTGTACCACATCAGAAAGTTTAGAAAAGTAATGAAGTCAAAGAAAACATTAATGCTCCTATTGAAAATATTTTGTCATGAAAACATTTTGTCATGAGAAGGAGTCAGTATGGATAGCAAGAAAATAAATTTTCCCTCTGTTTGAGACCTACTTATATTTTATAGTCTAACCAGTTATAATTTTCTTCATATAATGAAACAGGTCAGCTTCCGTTTTGCATACTCTTCTGCAAAGTAGCTATGTGGAAGAGCCCAAGATTCTTTAAAAGCTTTATGTTCTTAGAGATTTTTCCTTGATTTATTGACTTTGTTTCATTTAGAGTTAGCTCAGCATCCATTCAGAGTTAACTTCTTTAAAAGTACTGTGGAATTCCTGATGAGTTTAAATGTTTCCTAACTCCTGAATCATAAAGGAAACCTGCAGATGTTTGTCTTGTTTATGCTCATCATTTCCTATCTCCTCTCCACCTTAAGTAAATCTTAACTCCCTCTCAAGATAACAAATCTACATACTAGCCTGGGAGATCTGCTGCTTTAGCATTTCACATGCTATTTCTGATATCAGTTCTACTCCCATTTCCTGTTGTCTACCATTTATTCTTTCTTTTCAATTCTTGTATTTCCCAATAACACTTTGATTTCTCCCCTTGTGTGTTTTAACCAAACTCACATTTATCTTTACCTGTTGCCATTTTCACATTTTGATTTTTTTAATCGCTGCTGGTAACCTATCTAAACATGAATAGAAACTTTATTGACTGCACGACTCAATACCTAGTAGTGCTTTACAAGGATCTTTTTGAAACCTGGAAATGAATTATGAGAAGCCTGGTAATGCAGTGGAAGGAACATGGGCATTAGAAACAGTCTAAGATTTGTTATCTCTTAACTGTTCAGCTATTTTTCAGTGATTTAGAATATTGAAGTCTGTTATTTTTATATTTTTATGTTAATTGAAATGACACACGTAAATTTTTTTTTAAATAGTGCATGTGATGTATTTTATAAAAATGAGTAAAGGAAACATCTTTCTTGGATCAATGTAAAATGTGACTTAGACAATAAATAATCCAATTCTAGTTCCAAATGAACAAAGTGGAGGGTCATTTCAATTTTTTTTTTTTTTTTTAATTATAGTGTTATGGCTGGATGGGACCAGCTCATAGGAGCCACATGGATCCTCCCTGGGCTGCCCTGCTTTGGTAGATGGCCACTACTTCCCTCACACTAGAGGCCTCCCACTATTCCTGCCTGGGGTGGAAAGGGTCTGGGGCCAGCCCATGGACTATTGGGCTGAACTGGCACATGGAAGCATTGTCTGAACCCTGCCAGGATGTGGGCACAGTAGGTATGGGGGTGGGGCTACTGACGTCTATGGTATGCTTTAACTCCAGTCAGCCTGCATCAAGAACAAGGAAAACACTGATGGTCCAACCCAATCACAGAAATACAACAGGTGAGGGGTAAGAATAAGGCCCTGGACTCACACATATCCCCTGGGAAGAACTCAAAATGAACATGGAGAGAACCCACAGGATTGTGAGACCTGTTATAAAAACTGCCTAAAGCTACAGAGTTACACCTGCAATGTCACTGGGAGCTGGGAGCCAAAATCCCAGACCAGAGACAGTTTCATCAAGGGAAAGACATACCCCTTTTTCACAGGGGGAGGAAGTCCACAGAAATATGGCAGCAGCCCCACAGCAGAGCTGCAAACCAAAACGGAGGAAACCAGTCAGACCAACCATCTGCTGATAGCTGTCCCAAACAGGAACTTCTTTACTGACAAACGCTGGCAGTCAGGTTCACTAAGTCAAAGACCTGAACCATAAGGTGAAGAAGCAGCAAGATGGGACAGGAAGCAGAATGGAGGGGACATCCAGCAAGAAGGAAGAGGCACTGATTGAAGACAAATGAGCTCAACTGGCTGTCGGATACAAAATTAGGATTGGAAATCTAAGTAGCACAATCTACCACATCCCAAGAAAGCAAATA
>PVHY01001141.1:149445-172865 GCA_004024945.1 Uropsilus gracilis
AAAAAAAAAAAAAAAAAAAAAAAAAAAAAAAAAAAAAAAAAAAAAAAAAAAAAAAAAAAAAAAAAAAAAAAAAAAAAAAAAAAAAAAAAAAAAAAAAAAAAAAAAAAAAAAAAAAAAAAAAAAAAAAAAAAAAAAAAAAAAAAAAAAAAAAAAAAAAAAAAAAAAAAAAAGAATGAGATACCAAAGGGTCAAACTTGGAAAAACAACAGTAAGAAAGGATGTGTAACAATCTGTGAGGGGTGAAGTGTCAGGGGGTACTTCCAAGGGGATCAGCAAACATACATTATACAAAATTCAAAAATAATAAAATAAATTAAAAAATAATAAATGAAAATTATAGCGTTATGGGAATATTCTGTCCTCACTTTTTTTTTTTTTTAATTAAGGTAACATTGTTTTAGATTATTGTATGTGGTTCAGAGGCATAGAAAACCTGTGTTGGGCTTGGTGTTTCAGACTGCATCATATTAAAAGTTTCCTAAGAATAAATCCTTTAACATTTTGACTTAAGTTTACAGATTTTATCATTATTTTGTATCAGTAAATGCCATTTAGATAAAGTCAAATTATACTTCATTTTTAATTTAAATGAAAACCATTTAATAATTCTAGTCTATTTCCTATTCCACTCCCCTCATTGCAGCACTGGAACTCATTCATGATACTGTGTATTACAGGAAGTAAGAGAATACATTAGGTCAGAACATTTCTAACCTCAGATGTATGTATTGTTTCCATTACCTTGTAGAAAGAGACTATCCTCCTCCACCACTTTGTAATGATTTAATTTCTTTGTTGTATTTATTCTTTATCAACTTATATTTTTCACCTATTACATTAAAATGAAAGTTTTATGAGAATAGTTTATTGTCTAGCTTATTCCCATCCCTAGAGTCTAAATACAGTAACACATTTAGGAACTACTCCATGCACATTTACTGTATAATAATAAATTTATGAATTTGTGTGACTATTTGATCCCTATCTCTGTATCTCTCTGTCTCTGAATTCTTCCCATCTCTGCTTTTCAAACTCCATGAAGACAATCACATGTCATGCTGTCCAAAATATTTGGTATATTTTGTATGATAATAAATAATATGAACAATGGAAATTAAATCATACACTGGAAATCAGACACTATATTTTCATTTCTTTTGGAAAAACATCCCTTATATTTAAATTCAGTTAAATATAAACTGCAATAAACTTTTCAAAGTAATATATATGATTCTACTTAAAACTGTACGGTTTTTATTAGACAAGTAGTGGTATATTTTCAATGTGTCTATCTCTTTTTCCCTACCTAAAATTATACCTCTATTATTTTCTTTATTAGGGGTTAAGGGTTACAACCTACAAGATATACTACATAAACTTTTAGATGATAAGCTAATTTTATTTCCCCTTTCTTTGGCTAAGTCTTAGATGAATGATTGCCTTGCTTTGTCTTCCTCAGGAATTTCTGTAACTTTCTATATATTTTATATAATGTATAAGATATGTTATATTTTAATTACTTAATTGGAATATATGAGGTTATGCTTATTTCCATCTTATTTATGAAAAGATCTTATTCTAGCTTATAAAAATGAGCTAATTTTTTTTTAAAAGGAAGAAATGAGGGAAAGAAAGAATTGGAAACAAATACTCTTGGCTATGAAACACCAAGTATAATATGCAGGAATAAGCTGTAAATTTGTCACCAACCAAAAGTCACCAGAAATAAAGTAAAATGGTCATTCATATTTGTTACCAGTTATAGAATAAATTATTTTTGAGGTTCATGAATATTTCTCATAAAACTAGAAAGAATTATTTCTCCACTACAGTCAGGAAAAAATCTAGTTTCAATCAACAAATAACAGCCCCAAGTGGTCCTATTACCAATTATATTTATCATATTCCTCATCATCTCCTAATTTCATAAAGGTAACTGCACTAGGGCTCAATGCTTTATGATTCAAGTCTATCTTTTTGTTGATCTATTTAATCTGAAAAATTGACCTGTGTTCCTGTATGGAACAACACTGTGATTGAGAGACAGTTAATTAATAGTTCCAGATGTATGTTCTTGCCTAAATTTAGCTCAGTGGTATGGTTTCTCCAAACATTCAATGTGTACTTTAAATAAAAATACATTTCATTACTGAAGGCATCTTGGTCAAGCCTCTATGGAAAGCAGTATGGAGGTTTCTCAAAATATTAAAAATCGATCTACCATATCATACAACAATCCACTCCTGGGTATCTACTTGAATAATGCAAAGCCCATTCATCTAAGTGTGTATCTAAAGATTGCAAAATCACTAATTCTAAGAGACATATGCACTCCTGTGTTCATTTTGCAACATTTTCTAATACTATATTATATATTTTATATATTCTATAGTAACCAACATTTGAAGCAACCTAAGTGACCAGAGGTACATGAATGGTTAAAGAAAGTGTGGCATACTTACACAACAGAAAACTATTCAAAAATGATGAACTCTTGCCATGTGTAACAACATGGATGGAACTGGAGGGAATTATGCAAAGTGAATTAAGTCAGAAGGTGAAAGACAAATACCAGAGGATTTTGCTCATGATAGACGTGAAGACACAAAGCAAAAGAACAGGCAAAACTAAGCCACAACAAACCCCAGACATTTAACCACAGACTGAGGCTAATCGATGGGACCTCAGAGGTGGGCAGCAAAAGGAGTGGAGGACCCAATGGACTATAGTGGCAGATTATTGGTGCTGGTGTAGCATGCACACCCACCTCTAAAACATGTGGTGTTTTAAACCTACATTATCTAAATTTAAAAATAATTATAAAGAAAGAATCTTTGCAGGAACCCCAGAACACTGCCGACAACTTAAAACTAAATAAAAAAAATAAATCAAAACTTTAATTGATGTATATATGGTTGAAATTTGACCAAACATCCTAGCACAAGTTGCATGGATGAATCTGATTGTGGACTTGGCCAGTGGATTTGTATCCACTGAGCAATAATGTCCGCATCTGTACAAGATCTATGGTTGAAACATGATTCTGTTCAGTATCTGAGGAGACAGCACAGGAATAGGGGTATAGCCCTAAAACCACAAATTTGAACATAACCTTCAGAAAAAGTGCTGTTTATCTTCTTAGCATTGCAAGTTCTCTATGTTTAAGACAATATTATTTCAATTTTGTTGATATCCTTTAAAGAATGGAAAACTAAAAGTGTGTATGAAAGTAAATGTTTCATGAGAATGAGCAAAGCAATTACAATTTAAACATGATGAATACTACAAGCATCACAAAACCCAGAAACATGCTAGACTGGATATTAGTAACTGTGAGACTTATGTTTTAATATATTTCAGAAAAATCCTCTGCTTCATTACTGCAGAAGGTAGTAAAAGTAAAAAAAAAAAAAAAAATGAAATCTAGATCCATTGACTTTACATTATTGTGGGCGATGTGATGGTTCTTCCTCAAGGAATCCTCCATAAACTGGATCTTGGCAGTGAGAAAGTTGTCCCTCCAGACTTGTTACAGCAGCTGTCATACTGGCTCCCTCTGATAGCAGCAGCTGTGGCATTTCCTGGGCTTAACTGGCATCATTTAAGGCTATTTGCACATATATTTCAGAAGATGTAGAGTATCAACTTCCACCCACCTCCATTCCTTTCTTAGTCATCCTCCCCAGCTGGTTTGCTAACTCTTTCTCTCCAGCATTTGTCCAAAACATGCACACACATCCAAGACCATAGTGGGGCTAGACTGGACTTCCTGTTAAACTGGAAATCTCTTAACTCCAAATCATAAACCTAGATATTGTCAGTTACAAGTGAAAGGAGTTGACTAAGAACAGATGTGTTGTGTTCATTCTCTATAACTTTGAGAAATTAATAGTAAAATGTTTAGTTATTGTAATTCACTTTTATCTTTTGATTCACCAAATGTAATCAAATTGGTGGAAGACTATCAGGACATATTAACAACTCTTATTTCCCAGTTTTACGCAGGTGCCTAGGCAAAGGCATGGAGTACATTTAATTGACAGTTTGGAACCACTTTTAAAAAATTATTTTTAAAATACTCCTTTATGCCAACCCAATGTACTATCTCATGACTGAGTAAAATAAAAGTCCACTAAAATTAGTTTTCCATTTTTCAAAGGAAATAAGTTTGGACATAAAACTTTGAGACAGACAAAATTTAAACCAAATGAACCTTTAAAATGATGGCAGAAATGAGACCACCAGAGCAAGAGGGAGCTGGGTTAGGATGTCAATGGGGGCGGGATCACTGTGCTCTGGTGGAGGATTATTGGTGCTTTGGTGGTGGGTATGGTATAACATTCATCTGATGTGGTATTAGTCCTGTACTTCTAAGTCATACACAGTGTTGTAAGTCATTGTTAATGCCCTCAAAATAATTTTATATAAGGAATAGAATTCATCTATACTAAAAAGATGGCATAGATTTATGAGATCCTATTTATTAATAATAAAATACACGATTTGCACAATGCTCTGTGATCTAATATACACTTTCATATTGACTCAGTTCCCATTTTTTCATCATCACGATTCATTTATGAAGAAAGGGAAGCATCTATTTTTAATTATACCCTTTGATTAAATAACATAAAAACAGTTCTACTTTCAGTCACACAAGAATAGTAGGACTTATTTTTGTTTTTACAGTAGTTCCAGTGTATTTTCAGGTCTTTGCACATCAGACTAAATGGCAACTATCCCTTTATTTAGACAATCTTCATTTTCTACTGTTGGCATTGCCATCCTTTCAGCTGCTCTTAGCCTCTGGAGCCCACACATAATAAATAATACAATCTGCTGGAAGCCTTTAACAGCTTTAAATGTTTCTGCTAATGTGCCTGTGGCATTTTCAACCAGACTTTTAAAACTTCCCTAAAATCTAGGAATTACAAAACATTTATGGTTTTAAAAGGGCATAAATTGATGAACTGCTTGATTTTCTTTTGGATAAGAGACCAGTTTCATCCCCCAATCATGGAGTAGTTCATGCTGTCCATCCAAATGACAGGCCACTAATCACCTATCACAAATGAGCACAGGCTATACCATATACATGTTAAGATTGATGGACTGAACAACACTTTTAGTTTGGGAATCAGTACATTAGAGCTGCAAACCCCAAATGAAAAATATACTCTTTTTGATTTGGTGGAAGTGGAAGACTGGGACGACTTCTGTTGTTTATTCACATCTGTCTTCTCCCCTTTTCAAATTCTAATCCCCATGTCAGGTATTAAGGAAAAAGTTAAAGCTTCCCAAATATTTTGGAAATGAGGCACCGATAATAAAGGAAATAATAAGAATTTTACTACATTTTCATCTCAAAATATTCTCTGAGAAAGTCATGATGGAAGAGGTACACTATTAGTGAGGATGAATGCTATTTTAAAAATGCTTTCAAGTTCCTGACATAAAGTGAGTTTCACTCTAGGAACTATAGAAGAGCTACTGTACAATGGGGACCATTGCATTTACTATTTTATGCCTAAAAAACAAACTTATCCAGTTAGAAGATATTGTTTATGTTATATATATATATTTTATAGATGTATATATATATATATATATATATATATATATAGTTGTTCAAAATACTGAAAATTTTTTTCATGTGGACTATAATAGAAATCTCAGTTCAACAATTTAAAAATGTTGTTATAGATCTTCAACATTTCCATTCATTATCATATCATTGATTCCATATTGGGGATAAATTTGGTCATTCATAACTTTAAAGTTCCATTATGCTAGCTTTGCTATTGAGAAAAGGCTGAAATGGGACCAGTGATATCACTGAGAATAATGACAGTGTATAATACAATAGACAATGCAGTGATATTATCACATCAAATACTTTGTTCAAGATAATGAAATGACTCAATATAGCAATTGAATGCATTAGAAAGAACAACACAAATAACTGCCAGTGGCATTTCTAGGCTATGTAAGTATTGTAACAAAGTAATTTTCATTGTCTTCTGTGACACTGTGCTGTCTTGGTGGTCCTGGCATTTCTTTCTTTCTTTGGTTTTTTGACCTCACTATTTGAAAATTAAGTACTTTAATTACTGCCCTACTTATTTCGCTGAAAAGTACAACCCTTTTCACAGATGATGATTCATTCAATTGATCTAGGAATCTTTAATCTGTCATAATTTTTCTACAAAGTTTCAACCTATGTACCCAAAGTACTTGTTCAGCATTTTGTCTTTAGTTCCCTGTGTCTATATCTATATAGTAATAGACATAGATATATCTATATAGAAATAGACATAGCTATAGACACAGGGAACTCTATCTATCTATCTATCTATCTATCTATCTATCTATCTATCTATCTATCTATCTATCTATCTATCTATCTACACACACACATAGCCAATATACAAAATATACCTAAAAATGAAGTGCAAATAAAATCAATTCACTAACAATTATGTTCTAGAATTATTCATAATCTTTCCTCTTACTTCATATTTGTTTAATTCATCAATTCTATTAATACTTTTTGAATGTATTCTATATGTAAAAGCCTCAGTAATAGTGCCATAGAATAGAGGATAACATAACTGTTCTCTTGTCTTTTTTATTATAGGATGTTATAGAACAACATGATTCTGAATATATTTCCATAACATGTAATTGAGTTTGTGAATGTTCAAGTGGTTAGGTAACTTTCCTAAGAAACAAAATGCAAGACATTATAAATCCTTGTAACAGCTAGTGTATAATGGACATGTGAGGCATAAAGAAAAAATTAGGTTGTTCTAGAAAGAAATAGCATGTCCAAGCAATGATTAAATGACTAAGCTTTGTACAAGTTGTAATAAAAAAACTTACAAATTCTAAAATTAGGCCAAAATATTTAAAGGAGTAAATATTAACCTGTAGTCCCAACTAGATAACAAATAAGATCAAGTCTGTTGTAGTAAACTACAATTTAGAAAAATAATTTGAAGGCATAGGAGATTGGAATATTAGAGTGAATTAGCCACATTGAGTTAAAGTTACCAACTTTAACCACTTCCCTGAAAAATATATTTGTGAGGAGAACCCCTTGAGGAGCTCTGCTGTTGAACTCTCTGTAAACATATTTTAAGTGGGATCAGTCACTAAAATGGGAAACATAAATGCGCAAGAGTAACTGGAATTCAGAATGGTAGGTGCCAAATAGCTGTACTCAACCACCAAAGATAAGGTAGGTATGGTTAACATAGTAGACAACATACTCAAAAATAGCAATGAAAATATTCTGATGCATGCAGATCTATATTATTGGCTAGTTGATCAGAGTATTGTAGAAGTGAAATGCATAAGCAGCATCTTAATCAGTTTGGGTTATTATAACAGAAGGTTATATACTCTGGTTTAAAAGACAAACATATATTTCTTGGAGATCTAAAAACCTGAAAGTCCAAGATTAAGGTGCCATAGACTTGGCATATACTTTGGTTTCTCATTTAGGCTTAAAATATCTAGTATCTTGTAAGAGTAAGCAGGTAATTTTCATGTATTAAAATATTTTATGTAGTAAAATTTTTACAAACATTTTATATGTAAAATACTTAAATTATTATTTTTCTTAGAATTGTGAAGAAATTATAAAAAGATAACTTACAAATGGAAGACTGGTCTTTAATTTTGCTACCAAACAATAATATGCACAATGTAAGTCCTTTGAAAAAAGACCTAAAGATAAAAGGATTCAAAGTGGGAAAAGCACAAGTACTAACTTTAACTCTGAACTGGATAATATAATAGATGCTGTGTACTTAATACTTAAGAGGAAATTTTGCATTAAAGGATTTTCAATTCAAAAAGAGTTGTCAAGTTATAGTTAAAAATTGAATTGGTAGTGGAGTTCCCTTTAATTCTCTTCTGTTAATGAAGACTTTGAAAAAGGTATCAGGGAATTGGTTTTATTTTGACAAAGTTTGCTCCAGCTGTATTAGGTCAAAAATATAAACAATTACTGGAGAGTTCAGATCAGGGACTAATGTTTTCCTTATTGTTTCATTTCAGTGTATAGTACAGATCGAAAATATTTTGTGCTTGCTTTGTGAAGCAAATTCTTAAAATTATCATGAATACAGCTGTGAAAATTTTTCTGCCATATGACAGATGCTATGATTCATTAACAGTTTATGGAACTTGAAGAAGAAATAGGAGACGACGAATTTAATAATCTTAAATTCTTTGCCAAATCACTGGTTCAACATGGAAATGATTTTTTTAAAGGATTTAACTGTGCTGTTAGTTCCAATTACAGATTTTCTTGAGACCAGGAAATATGTGTCAAATATTTAATAACGAAAAATAAAAATGGCGGTATTATTTATGTTTTCTCATAGATATCACACTACATATGAATGAGGTCAATCTGAAACTTAAGGAAAGGATAAGCTTATTTGTTACTTAGACAAATATGGAATATATGTTAGAAACTGAAACTTTTCAAAATAAGAATTATGATTTTGCCCATTTTTCTAGCATGAGTCAAAATTGAGATATTTAAATTTCAATTTACAGTGTTAAACACACATGTATATATCATGCAAAAATCTACAAAAAATGCAGAATTTTTGGTAATGAGGCATTCGCA
Organism: Uropsilus gracilis; assembly: GCA_004024945.1. Classification (NCBI taxonomy): domain Eukaryota; kingdom Metazoa; phylum Chordata; class Mammalia; order Eulipotyphla; family Talpidae; genus Uropsilus; species Uropsilus gracilis. The sequence continues at coordinate 158,090 of PVHY01001141.1, forward strand.
CTTTCATGGTTACACTGATGACACAGGCAACAATCCTTTGAATGTAATGCAAACAACACTGAGTGGACAAAAATGTTAGTGAATTGTACATATATATTTTCAGACTTATGTATTTTTCTTTTAAGTTAAATACATTCATATAAAATTAGATAAACTATTTTGTTTCTATGGTTATAAGTATTAACAGAAAATAATTTTTAACCCAACAAGGGAAGGGATTAAGGGGAATATTATTTACTTCAAATCAACTATTTATTGTGTAGCACCAACACACTGTGGCTAGATCTAGCTGAGATATAAAACTGCTCAAAGTCAGTGGTGTTTACACCTTGCATTAAATATTAGTATGTATAGAAGAATCAACAGTTTGGGAGTTAAGTTTCTTTTTTCACAGCATTTTAGTTAAAAAGTATATGTACAAATCCTCTGTGTAATTTGAAACCTTGTTATTCCTTAACTTCATCTGGCAATAGAAGTGACAATGAAAGTAGATTTTTTTTTTTGATTCAGTGACTCTGATGTTTAAATATTTATAAAATATGTGTTAAACATTTTGATGAGTTAATTATATCAGGTCACATTAGAAAATGCAATGCTTGCAAAAGTAAATAATGTATGCTAAACATCCTCTTCATGGATTGTGTCATATGTCAAATTATACTCACAATTATGTCATTTTAAATTAGTTATATAAACTATGTCTTAGGAAAAATAGTTACTTTATATCAAAGTTATTTTTCCCTACTCATTCCTGGGAATAAAAGAACATGTTATGTGTAAAAATTTCAAGGTTAGCCATCCTCCCCCCAAAAATATTCATTAGCTATACAGCAGTAAGTATTTTATAAGCTACATTTTGGGTTTCGATGGAAGAGTTTTAGATGTTGTATATGAGCACCAAATAATTTGATGTAAAAGTCAGTATATATAGTTTCTGAATTCTATGTAGTATATGTAAATAAATGCTCACATTTTATTAATACTAATTTATTCTGAGGGATGAGTTGTAGATATTTAACAGATTGCATTTTTTATATTATTGGAATGAGATCATTCTAGTCTAATATATAATGAGAGATCTATTCTGGCCTTTATATAATAATAAAATGTTACATTATTTAATCCCAGAAGAATAGCTTTGTGTGCTTGGTATAGCAAGTTCATGAAATTACTAGGCACTTGTTTTTCAACTACTTTAGTATACTTCATAAATCTCCCTTCTTTTCACTTCCCAGAACCTAGGAAATATGTACTTTATTAAAATTTCATCCAGTGAGATCTGCTACTCAGTTATGTTTTAACATGTATTTTTCTCTATTCAAAAAATTAGTAAGACCTCAACACCCCACTACACAAAGGGATAGATCATTCACACAGAAAATTAACAGGGAAATAAAAGGCCTTAAACAAAGCATTGGATCAAATGAGTTAAATGTACATTTACAGATCTTTCCATCCCAAAAGAAACTAGTACATTTTTTTCTCCAGTGCCCATGGAACATTCTCAAGAAAAGATCATATATTGGTGCAAAATATGTCTCAGAAAATCTATGAAAATACAAAATTATATCAAGTATCATCGTAGTCACACTAGCATAAGGCTAGCTTTAGGGGTAATATATATGCTTTTTTTTTTTGAGTCCTATATTTTTCTTATTAAATGCAGATGAAGATTTATCAAGTACACTTATCTTTTTCAAAGAATCAACTTTTGGTTTCATTGATATTCTTTATTGTTTTCTATGCTATTCAATTCCACATTTATTTTGGTCATTTACTTCCTCTTCTAGATATGGGTTTAATTTGCTCTTCATTTTCTTTCTTTAATATCTAAAGTTAGCATATTTGAAATCTATCCTCTTTAAATGAAGGAAAACAATGATAGATTTAACATTTATATTGTATAATTCACTGTTGTACTTTTCTACACATCTCAAAATATTTGTTCTCCTGTTATTAATTTCTAATTTAATCATGTCATTGTCATAGAAGATGCTTTGTATGATTTCCCTCTGTTTAACTTTATTGATGACCATGTGCACAGAATGAAGGGCAGTCCCAAACCTTCATATCTAAATGGGTTCTGCCATCAGCTTCATAAAGACAAGCATAATTTTAGTAAACAAAGCTTCAATAGAAAAGAAATCTAATAGAATTAGCATGTAATAGAGAGAAGAGAAAGACTGTAGTTAAAATAGTTTCCATATGAGATGCCCAACGTGTCCCTGCTCAAGAGTAAATGCCTAGCAAAGCAGGGTTGGCCCAAAGCGGAATGACTGAAACCCAAAAGTTTGCCATATTCTAAGGCACCTTTCAGCAGGGGTCCACAGGAAAAGCACAGAAGGGGCCAGGCAAATCTACAAGGAAAGGAGAAAAATCAAATTATTAGTCAAAATAAAGGCTACCATTGTCAGCTACCCCTCCCCCCACCCATGCATCTTGTCCATGTCTCTCTATCTTTCATATCCCCCCAAGATCCTGGTACAAGATATAGGTTGAGAAACAAGAGTGACTTCTTTTTCACATGTCTTTCTGATCCACATGCCTCCTCTAGTTCTTCTCCTTCCTCATTCTCCTAAGTCCCTTTTCCATTCTTTTCTAACCTTTCCTTTCTGCTCAGCTTCACCTTTCCTTGGGTGGGACAGGGAAAGCGGAGCCCTCCAATTCTATGAGGATTGCCCTGTAATAGCCTACTACATGGTCTAATCTGTGGGATCCCATCGGCCCTTGTTTAGAAAATTTATTCTTTTCTGGGTAAAGTTTGTGATGTCTATTATTCTAAGTGACTTACAGTGCTGTGTAAATCTTTATTTTCTTGTTATTCTTCTCTCAATTTGCTATGTATATTACTTTGAGGTTCTTTTTTTTAAACCTCTGATTCTATGTATTTTGGGGCTGTGTGTGAAGCAAGTGTATATTTATAATTGTTATTAATTATTAATGGATTAACACTTTAAATATATAATGTCATTTGATTCTTGCAACCATAATTCTCCTAAATTCTGTTATATCAGATATTAATAAAAATATTTCAGCTTTTTTTGTCACTATTTTCATGAATACCTCTCTTTTAAAATTTTTTAATTAATATATAAATTTCACAACATTGTAACCCCAGGGATTTACCCCCCACCCTCCCCTCCATTCTCCCCCTTTCCCTCCTGCTCAAAGTTGTGCGCTTCAGTTTGGTGCTTAGCTTATTTTGACTTTTCCTCAAGGCTTTTGTTTATTTTTCACTATATCCCATATATTGGCAAAACCATTTGGTTTCTGTCCTTTTTTATTGACTTGTTTCTGCTAATATGATTTCTTCTAAGTACTTCCATGTTGTTATAAAATCATTGAATTTGTCATTTTTAATTCATGAGTAATATTCCATTGTGTATATATACCACATCTTTTTCATCCAGTTATGTTTTGGGACATTTAAGTTGCTTCCATGTCCTTGCAATTATAAATTGTGCTGCAGTGAACATGTGAGCACAAGTATCCTTTGTACGCACATTAAGGTCTCTTTTGGGTAGATTCCCAAGAGAGCAATTGCTGGGTCAGATGGTAGTTCCAGTTTCATTAACTTGAGGGTCCTCCACACTGCTTTCCATAGTGGTTGGACTAGTTTACATTCCCACCAGCAGTATAGGAGTGTTCCTTTCTCTCCACATCCTTGCCAGCAATTATTGTTGCCCGTTCTTTGGATGTGAGCCATTCTTAAAGGTGTAAGGTGGTATTTCATTGTGGTTTTGACTTGCATTTCCTTTATTGCTAGTGATGTTGAGCTATTTTTCATGTGCTTGTTGGCCATTTGTATTTCCTCTTTGAAGAAGTGTCTTTTTAGTTCTTCTCCCCATTTTTTTGATTGGGCTTTTTGTTTTACTTTTGTTTCATTGTGTGAGGTCCTTGTGGATCTTCATTATTAAATCCTTGTCACTCATGTGGAGGGCAAAATTTTTTTCCATTTTGTTGGGCGTCTTTTAGTTTTTTCTGTTGTCTCTTTTGCTGTACATAGGCTTTTTAGTTTGATGTAGTCCCATCTGTTTATGTTTTCCTTCAATTTTTTTTGCCTTCTGTAGATGTTTCTAGAAAGGGATTTCTGAATTGTAATTCATGGAGAGTTTTGCCCAAGTTTTCCTCTATGTATGCTATAGTTTCAGGTCTGACCTCTAAGTCTTTTATCCATTTCGAGTTGATTTTTGCACATGGGGTAATGGAGTTGTCTTGGTCCACTTTTTTGCATGCCTTAGTCCAATTTTCCCAGCAACATTTATTGAAGAGGATGTCTTTGTCCCAAGGTAAGTTTTTCACTCCTTTGTCAAAGATTAGTTGACTATATATGTGTGTTTTTATTTCAGGGCCCTCAATTCGGTTCCATTGGTCTGACTGTCTGTTTTTGTACCAATGCCATGCTGTTTTAATTATTATGGCTTTGTAGTATAGTTTGAAGTTTGGAATTTTAATACCTCCATTTTCTTTTTTTCTGGTCAGGAGGCTTTTTGATATCCAAGGTCTTTTGTAATTCCATATGAATTTCAAAATTTTTGTTCTATCTCTTTAAAAAATGTCATTGGGATTTTTATTTGGATTGCATTGAATCTGTAGATTGCCTTTGGTAGGATGGCCATTTTGTTAATATTAATTCTTCAAATACATGAACAGGGAATGTCTTTCCATTTCCTTATGTCTTCTTTTGTCTCTTTTAGGAGCATTCTAAAATTTTATTTGTATAATTCTTTCACATTTTTTGTTAGGTTTATTCCCAAGTATTTATTTATTTTTTTTTTTGGTGCAATGGTAAATGGGATGGTTTTTCTGATTTCTTCTTCTTCTATTTGGCTTTCTGCATATAGGAAAGCCACTGACTTCTGTGTGTTGATTTTGTTTCCAGCTACCTTACTGAACTGGTTTATTATTTCAAGCAATCTTTCTGTGGATTTTTTGGGGTTTTCTATATAGAGAATCATGTCATCAGCATATAATGATAGCTTCAGTTCCTCTTTACCTATTTGTATCCCTTTTATGTCTTTCTCTTGCCTTACCGCACAAGTTAGAAATTCCAGTACAATGTTAAAGAGTAGTGGGGAGAGTGGGTATCCTTGCCTGGTTCCAGATCTCAACTGGAATGATTTTAGTTTTTCCCCATTTAGGATGATATTTGCCATAAGTTTGTCATACAAGGGTTTTATAATATTGAGGTAAGTTCCTTTAAACCCTAATTTTTCAAGTGCTCTTATCATGAATGGATGCTGGATTTGTCAAATGCCTTCTCTGCATCTATTGATATTATCATGTGATTTTTGTTTTTCTCTTTGTTGATATGGTGTGTTATGTTAATTGATTTCCGGATGCTGAACGATCCTTGTGCCTCTGGTATAAATCCCTCTAGGTCATGGTGAATGATATTTTTTATGTATCGTTGGATTCAGTATGCCAGGATTTTGTTTAAGATTTTTGCATCTGTGTTCATTAAGGAAATTGGTCTATAGTTTTCTTTTATGGGCTGTCCTTATTGAATGCCTCTCTTTCTTCCTTTCAGAATATTTCTGGTTTTGAATACAATGTGAAACTCTCAAAGACAGCATATAAATGGTCATAGAATTATTCTACTCTATCAGTCCCTACCTTCTAATTAAAGATTTTAACCCATTTATACTAAAAGCAATTATGAATAAGAATTCTGCTATTTTTCTATATGTTTTCTATGTATCATATATCTTTTATTGTCCATCAATTATTTCATAATTTTCATCTGTATTTAGTTGATTTGAGGAGAGAGGGACAAGTAGGCTATTTTCTTCAGTTGAGTTCTTATCTCTCACACATCATCAAATTCTTTCCTTTAGGTTTTTATATTCTATAGATAGGCTCCTGTCACAGTCTTGAATTAATCTTAACCCTCCTTTTCCCTCTCTTCATAATTTCTTCTGCCTACACATTTTAAACACAGAGTTCTTATATATGCTAAATCTTTACTACATATTACCTCACTATTTACTAGCCACCTTATTTATTCGCTTCAGGTTAACTCAATGTTTACTTTTGTAGGGGTGACTATTATTAGACTTTGTAGCCTGTATATACAGAACATTTGTCATTGGGTTGGCAGATACTGTATTGCTGGTAAACTTGATAGAAATGAAGACTTTTGGACTGCAACCTAGACCTGCTGAATCACACCACTGGAGGTGTGAGATATGAGGCTGAAGTTCAGGCATCTGTGATTTAACAAGTTATGTAGGTGACTATTCAGTACAATCACAGTTTAGAATCACTTGCTCTAGTCTAGCCTTTCAACTTTTATAACTTGTAGTTTTTTTCTTTTGAAACATTTATTTCATTTTTTCTTCAAAGTACACCCACCCACCCTTAATTTAAAATCTGTATAGTAACAGTGACTATGGGCATTTTAAAAACTAGTATATAGAGGAAAACGAAATGTGTTAAAGGAATTATTAAGCTAATTCATTGAATACTTAATTTTAGAACCATGTATTTCAGAGAATGGACTACATGCTGATTATCAGTGAGGCTTTTCTCTTGGATCTATAATCTATATCATTATTTCTTGCTTTGTTAGTGATTATAGAAACTGTATGGAGAATCTTGTTTAAAATGTAGTTTCTAATAGAAGAGATTTAATTCGAGACCTTAGATTCTGCATTTTAACAAGGTTTCTGGCAATAACAAGTGCTGTTTTTAGAATGCAATTTAAATAGTAATAATAGCACAACCTTTGCATTTTTTGTTATATCTACACTTTGACTAAAGCACCAAATAAATTTTCATTTTTCCTGATTGCTCTTTTTAGAAAATCATCATGTTTCTTCACTATGACTGAGTGGAGTTTTATAAGAAAGTATATCTCTCACTGATATATTTGCTTAGTGTATTATATTGGTTGAGGATCTTAGGTTGGCTGAGGGTGAAAAAATAGTTTTAATCACTATTTCCAATGGCCTCACATGCATTGAGGTATTCTCTTCCTCCCTCTTTTTTTCCTTTTAAGTACAACAAAAGCTCTTCCATTGAAACAACAACCTGTTGACATAAAACAAATTTAAAAAAAAAATTGGATGTCAAGAGCAGTACTTCTCAAAGTACAGTCAATCCTTGTCAATCAAAACATTGAAACAAAATCTCTTGGGAAAGAAACCCTGATTCCTTTTGTTTGTCTTCTTAAAAGAAAATACATTTTGAGAAGAGTCTGGTCATCAAGTGAGGAATGATTAAGTAGGAACTGACAGATGTGTCACCAAAGCTCAATGGTAAATATTCTAGTTATCTTAAAATATACATTTACATATTGAAATAGACAGTTCACTTTAGGAAAAGACTAAGTAAGGAAAAGACAAAGAAGCAGTCCAGAGACCTTGTTCTTAATTATTTTATTACCTGTGGGTCATTGGGTAAATCTGTTAATCACTGGAGATCTCATCATCTAAGTAGGGTTGATAATTTTTGCTCTTCTCACATAATTGTTTTATGAGTCAAATCAGATTATATATGATAAAATACTTTGTCACACATCATAAAAATGGAAATGACAATTACTAATTCATATATCATATCTTGAAATAAAATTAAATGCTAACTTCCTAGTATATATCAGGTATAATGCCATTGTCATCATTCTCACTATCAGGTGATGTATTTGTCAACTGACATGCCAAAACAACATATCAGAATGTAAGTACTTTGTTTTTTCTGATTAATATACTTGTGCTAACAATCTGGCTTTACTTCAAAGAAGGACTAAAAAAAGGAAACACTTTAAAAATTGAGTAAATTGGGAAATGTGAATCAGGATTTAGCTGACATTAAAATTGCTTTTCTGACCTTAGGTTTTGGAGAAGTATTGGAGGATTCCTGGGCTATTTTAGAACTAATACAGGTTCTGGGTAACATTTATAAATTAATTTACTGCAGTTTTAAATTTATACAAGGAAAGCTTTCTCTACTTTTAATTGCATAGTATAATAGAGAACATTTAAGAAAACCAAGAAGTTCAGTGTTGCCACCTAATGGTTTTGCAACATGAATTAGGATTTCAGAGCCTCTTTTTGTATTCATACTAGAGACATTTCAGTTTGGATGGTTTGTAAGCAAATTTATTTATTTAATAAATGGAAAATTTTCACCTTTAACCCCATAAGTAAAAACAAGGGAAAATGAGCATTTAAAAACAATGTGTAATTGTGAGAATGAGACATCTCTCTGTGTTCCACAATCAGTGACCTCATAATAGAATGAGAATGTGATGACAAAAGGATTACTAAAACCTAAAATAAGTGTAAAAGTACGATAGTTTCTGGTTAGTGATGATAGTCAAGCAAGTAACAGTTCCTACACAGGTTTATAAGCATCTAATCATGATAAATTCTATGGGACCATCTTAAGAGTTTCTTAAGTACAATTAATGTACAATTGAATGGCAGTGAATAGTGTTAAGTTGATGAGTATCATGACCAAACTAAATGTTATATTTACTCATTTGATTGCTTGCAAGTAAATAAGAATATTATAACTGAATGGACATGGAATTAGAAGAATGAAAGAGACTAATATGGAGACAAATTATTAGACTGTTAAAAGGAAACAGCTCTTGGTACTTTGGTCCAAAGAGGGGATCATTGAGATGAAAGAAGTGCATAGATTTCACACATATTTTGCTGATAAAATCTATCACTTGTTAAGGAAAAACATTTCTTCAAAAAGGTGCTTTGTAGTACCTGCTAGAATAATTTGATGACTTAAATCTCTGCAATTTAGATACATTTCCATAGAACTTGGAAATAAAAGTCACTTAATGTTAAATGTCAGGCTGGTGGATCCATGAGTAGATGAACAGATGTATGAATAAATTTGATAGTCATGAGAAAAATGAGACCCAGTTTTACTTTATCATGCTTATTTTTTTGAGATCTCTATTTATTTATATTTATATTTGTAACAACTGAAATAACATTGGTTCAACAATACTGTGCATGTTAATCCTGTGCCCAACACCAAACTCCCAATAATCCTCCACTTTGTCTGCTGGACCCTCTAATCCATGTACCCTGTAGCTTCAGTTCTGTAGTCAGATTTCAACAGTTTGCTTTCTGTTTTTTGTCTGTTACCTTGATTTGTTTTTTATTTACTTTCAAATTTTATTTTTAACTCAGATAATATTAGGGTACCTCCATCAGGTACCTCCATAGTGTACCTACCGCCAAATCACCCATAGCCCACTATCATACTCCATTGTGCTTCCTTCCCTCTTTGCTCTTACCCCTCCTCCACCCCTCTCCCACCTTGCTGTTTCAGTTCTGTACTCAGCTATCATTTGTTAGTTTTTCAGCTTGTTTTATCTCATTGTTAATTATTTTATATTCCATATTTTAGGAATACTATCTAGTATTTAACTTTCTCCTTAATTTACATATTTCATTTAGCATTGTCCTTTCAAGTTCCATCCATTTTGCAGCAAAAGACATGTTTTGTTTAGCTTTGTTTTTATATTCCACATATAAATTTTACCATAGGTTATTTTATCTACTTGTGACTTATTTCACTAAGCATAATTGCCTCAAGTTTTGTCCATGTTGTTACAAATTGCAACACTTTATTTTTAATAGATTTCTATAGATTATAGGATTTCTTTCTAGCTGAGTGGTATTCTATTGTTTATATATTCCACAACTTTATCTACTTAAGTTGTTTCCATTTCTTGGCTACTGTAAATAGTGCTCCAGTGAACAAACAATTGAATATATCCCTTTGAAATTCATGTTCCTGTATTCTTCAGCTAGGTATCTAGAGAGGGATTGTTAGGTCATATGGGAGATCATTTTCGATATTTTGAGAAACCATAAGGCAGGAACTGCTGTTCCATAGGGCAGGAACAGCTAATATTCCCACCAACACTGTACAGTGTTCATTTTGTTCCATAATATAGCCAACACTTTTGCTTAATAATTCCTTTTTAGCATACGTGCACAAGATTTACATATGTAATTTATTTGCAGAATATTTTATCAAGTACTCATTTTCAAACTTGGGAAAATTTTTGAAAGAGCTTTTTTTTGTTCTCACATAAAGGACCTCAGTAAACCTTGCAAATTAAGAAACAGTCACCTGTACAAAAAGTATTTCTGTTTATTCACTGAAAAAAAAATGCAGTTGAATTGTCATTAAAGAAATAATCAACCTGTTCAGCTCCATCAACTCACTTTTACCTGTATATGCATTGTAGAAATAGACACCACTTTTATTTTATCAAAAGCCCTAGAATTTTTAGAGCTCTGTAAAGTCATTTGTACCTAAAATAATTAAACAACAATGATTTTATTAATATTCCTTCCACTCTTCCCCTATAGACAGAGTGCTTTTTTTGCTCTGAATTTTGCTTTAATATTTGTGAAAATTAAGAATATGATGCATTTTAAAAAGAAAGCTTTGATTTGCATAAAATGTAAGTTTGCCCAAATTCTTGACAGCACTTCAGAGAGTACTTAATAGATAAGTATATTTCTCTGCTCATTATACATACAATATTAAAATGCATCTGGTGATACTATTTTATTAACATTGTTTCCTTCCCCATCCCCCAGTCCAAATCTGCTAATTTACTAATGGTTTCCTTTGCTTTCTACAATGACTCTGTTTCTAATACATCTACTTTTAATGTTCTTGTTCTTGTTTGGATAGAACACCTGTGTGTGTGTGTGTGTGTGTGTGTGTGTGTGTGTGTGTGTGTGTCTTGGGTGGGGATGGTGGAATAAAGAATTTTTGAATCAATATTCACCACAAGCTCAAGATATCTAGGATGGAGTTGGATGGAAGGAGAAAGAGACATAGACACACAGAGAAAGAGTCAGAGAATGGACAGATAAATGAATGTAAGATAGAAAGTGCCTGTCTTTATAAGAATTTCATTTGGCTTGGATATTTAGACAATGGTTTGATATGCAAATATTAAAGTGTGAAGAATTACATTGTGGGGGATTCCCTTACTTGCTATGATTCTATCTTAATCCATTTCCTTTCAGTCTTGTTTTTAATCATTTCCTCTTTCCCAAGCTGCCTTTTTCCCTCCCTTCCTTCTTATGTCTGCCTCCTATTAGAAGAATGTTCAGCACAACTCTCAGAAATTTTGGTGTGGCGAGTCCCCTATTCCAATATAGCTTATCATTAATGCTTAGACTATTTTATAAATAGTTGACTGGGTTTCTAACCTCAATTCTTTCTTCTATTAACACATAATTTTTTATTTGCCTGATATTTATAATACACATATACCCTGCACTGAGGTATGTTACATTTTTGAAGAGTTTAAGCATACATACTTCACAGCTGGGTAGTACCAAGCAGAAATTGTTAGGAACATTCTCAACAGGAGTCAAGGTAAACTTTAAGCAAAGCAAGGACCTTATTTGATATAGTTTAAGCAGTTACCTTATTTGGGAAAGCTGAGTTTGTTGTTAGTTTATGATTGGATAGTCTTATGTTTCATTTCTCTGGAATTGGGAGCACTGATCTGGTTTGGGTTTGTTCACCAGGCTACCAAGACATTACAGCCGCCTAATCTAATGGCTGCCACATTTAATTATAATTTAACTGATAAGTCCATCATACTTATGTGCTAACTAATTGTGCACCTGCAGATTCATTAGAATATAAATTTCCAAGACTCATCTACAAATATTTGGCTTGCTTGTTCTTGACTGGTTCCCTGGAATCTGTATTTAATAAAACAAAACAAAACTGGTTCTGATATTTGACAGTTTCCTCTCATTAAATTTTACCATTCTTGTAAAGAGCAACTACTTTTCTTCTCCAAGGTCTTGGAGTTTCTCCATGTAGAATATTCAGATAGTACCTATCATAAGGTGCCCCTCTGCTGTTGTCCAGAATGTCATGAATGTTTTAGCAGTCCTGAATAGCATTCCACCCTTGACTCCAAGTATCTGATAAGACATTAAAATTAATAGTCCTTATTTCACATGGAAAGTGTGAGCTCATTTTTGTGAACTCTAATAAATGTTTATATTTCCTGTACCTGGCATTTTTGACACAAAATTGTGACATCTGAACAAAACCTCTGTTTAGGAATAAGCATATAATTTCCTTTTATTTTAGAATAGTTAATATGTAGATATGAATGAAAACACCAGAAATTATTTGTAGATACATTTGCATAATCTCCCCATAATTTTAATTAAAAATTGATATGTGAAGTTAAAAACTTCAAATATATAATATAGAAATAGATGGTATCAATGACTACATACATATATACATACAAGCATGCATGTATATGAGTACTGAGAACACTAAAAGTCTATAAACCAGAGAAAATTATTTGCTGGTATTTTAAGAGGCTTTTACTTTCCTTATATAACAATATATTTTTCTTCAGTTAAAAACAAAATAATTAGACCCTGGCTATTCAGCCTAACTTCAGCTCGGACTGATTTGCTAAAGGGGGTGGGGAAGGAACGCACCTGGACCATAACAGCGCTGACCCCAAAGTCCGGAGAGCGGACTGAGGCTCTCACGGACAAAAGAGTCACCTGCAAAGGGGACTCCGACCCTGCTGAGAAGAGCAGCTAGCACACCAGCACCTGGGGGAGGAGACCATGCAGGACAGGTAGGCTACCTACCTAGAGCAGCCTGTGGCATCTCCCGGTTGTCAAGGCAACAGCCAGGAGGCAGGCAGATCGGCCATTTACATCTCTATGGACCCTGGCTATTCAGCCTAACTTTAGCTCGGACTGAGTTGCTTTGGGGGTGGGGAAGGAACGCACCTGGAGCGTAACAGCGCTAACCCCGAAGCCCAAAAGCGCCAGCGGCGCTACGCAGCACCGGCACAAACTCAGGAAACAAGGGCATTCACTACAAAAAGCACATAAGCAGCATTAAATACAACTATATAGGCTTCAACATGCCTACTACTAGAGCGGTAGTCACCCAATACGTAGAGCAGATCCGAAAGGAAAACACAGGAAAAAGGAAGAACACAAACACTCAAGCAAGCCCTAAGAAAAATAACTCACCACTTCTAAGGATAAACAATTTGAAAAAACCAACATGGATGACATCGAAGAAATGCTCCATATGTCAGACAAAGAATTCAGAATCAACGTGATAAAAGCACTCAAAGAGGCCAAGGAAGAGGGGGAACAAAGGGATAGCAAAAGAAGAGAAGCTCTCAATGAATTAAGAGAAGTTGTAGAAAAATATAAAAAAGAATGCAGCAAAATGAACAATATCATCAACGAACAGAAAAATGAAATCGAAACCCTAAATAAGAAACTGCAGGAGATGCAAGGCATAAGAGGAACAACAGAAGAACTCAAAAATGCAGGGAAGAGTCAGGAAAGCAGACTAGAAGAAATAGAAGAAAGAATCAGCTCACTAGATGATGCAGAAGTAGAAAGAATGAAAAAAGAGAAAGAGAAAAGCAAAGTAAGAAAACAGAAGAAATAATCAGAGATCTCTCAGATACTCTAAAGAAAACAAATATAAGAGTAATTGGAATACCAGAAGGTGAAGAGAAAGAAATAGGACCTGAAAGGCTCTTCAATGAAATAATCGAGGAAAACTTCCCAAACCTGAAGAAAGAAATGAAATTAGACATACAAGAAGCAAAAAGGACACCAAACTACTTTAGTGAAAGAAGAAACACAGCAAGACACATCATAGTAAAACTTACAAAAGCTAAAGATAAGGATAAAATTATGAGAATAACAAGAGAGAAGAAACAGATAATATACAAAGGAAAACTGATCCAACTGACTTCAGATTTCTCAGAAGGGACACTCCAAGCAAGGAGAGAATGGCACCACATCTTCAAAAGACTCCAAGACAAAAACTGCCAACCAAGAACACTCTATCCAGCAAAGTTGTCCTTCCTTTATGAAGGAAAAACCAGAACTTTCCCAGACAAACAAAGCCTACAGAAATTTGCTACCACCAAACCACCTCTCAAAGAACTCCTGAAAGAAGCCCTAAGATCGAAACCTGCAGAAGAATAAAAAGAGTGAACAAAAAAAAGAAAAGTAAAAACAAACTAAAACAGAACCCCAAATGACCACCAGGAAACAATTGTTAGACCCTCAAACATCAATAATTACTCTAAATGTCAATGGGCTAAACTCATCAATCAAAAGACACAGAGTTGCAGAATGGATTAAAAGACAGAACCCAATATTCTGCTGCCTCCAAGAAAAGCATCTGACCCCAAAAGACAAGCACAGATTGAAGATAAAAGGATGGAAAACAATTCTACAAGCAAACGGCCCCCCAAAAAAGGCAGGAGTAGCCATCCTAATAGCAGACAAAGCAGATTTCAAAATAAAAAAAAAGTAACAAAGGACAAAGATGGCCACTACCTAATGGTTCAAGGGACAACAAACCAAAAAGACGTAACAATTATCAACATATACTCACCAAACGAAGGAGCACCAAGATTTATAACACAGCTACTAAGAGAGATGAAAACAAATATAGATGAAAACACATATGTAGTAGGAGACTTCAACACTCCACTCTCAACAAAGGACAGATCAAAAAAACAAAAACTACACAAGGACACAAAACCTTAAAAGAAGACCTAGATAATATGGGCCTAATAGATATCTACAGGATGTTACACCCACAAGGAACAGAATACACCTTCTCAAATGCACATGGATCATTTTCTAAAATTGACCACATATTAGGCCACAAGGCAAACATGAATAAATACACAAAGATTAAAATAATACCAACTTTTTTTTCAGACCATAAGGGCATCAAA